>DWQX01002215.1:0-22914 GCA_018245475.1 Pharmacophagus antenor
GAGGATTTGGCGGCCACATGCAATATGGCCGCCACTTCCGCCTCCGCTTGTTCGGCCAGGGCTTTCGCCGTGGCCGAAATAATCACCTTTCCTAAATTAACCTGTCCATTAAAACCTTATCTGAAGAAATCTGCTCTTAGCAGAAAGATCAACCATTATACTGCCAATGTATATTTAAATACTGTTAATAGTCTTTCCCATTAGGTTTGCAATAAACTGTATATTATTTTAATGCTGTACATTTTAATTTATGGTTATTATAATGCACAATAAATGACAAATACTTATGTTAATTTGACTTGAACGAAACTAATCCACCAAAAGATCGTTTACAATTTCTGTTAAAAATTCAGAAAACAATAGGAACTAAAGCAGCTTTTATGATAAACTGCATCGTTTAATGCAAAACTGTCAAAATATTCAATAAACTTTTTATTTTGTTTGCACTTAAAAGCAAATGATCTCGGTCATACCAATGGAGAGATTAGTGAAGAGTTTAAATTGCACTAATAGCTTTTACGCAATAAAGTCACCAAGTATGCGTATAAAAGCACATAAATTTAATAAAGACATTTTTGACTACAAAAGAGTGCCTATCGGCGTACTGATAAAAACTTATTAATGCACTTATATTCTAAAATTTCCTTTGAGCTTTTCAAACCCTCCGAAATTAATCTTAGCTATCATCAAAAGGATCGTGAATGTTCCGCATTCCTACAGAGCTCTGAATGAATAAGCGGCAAGGATGACTTTACGAGACAAATTTCAACGTGTCAAATTCAATAAAATGCCTTGTGTGGCTTCTAATTAAATGTGGAACCCTTAAATTGTACTTACAATTTATTTCGAAACAGAATCTCTGGGCTAATAAAACTTAATGGACCCTCCGTTCTTTGTACCTCGCGAGCCCGTAAAAGTGCTGTGACGTTCAACATTAAAGTTATCCACAAGTAAATACTTACAACTTCTTGATTGAAAGTGAATTCTAATTTACATTTTAATTCTAGTACTGCCCCATATAGAACGCTATAAAAAACCTCTTTACGTTTACAACCATATAAACTAGAAGGAAAATGTAAATTCGCACTTAATTGTTTTTTATCCATTAATATGATTTAATAATATTAAACTGTTATTTATGATATTATATAAAAATGTCTTTCATTAAAAATGAATTATTTTAATATTTTTATAGAAGTTGCAAAGATTTTCAAAGAGCCTAATATTGTTTTGAAACTTGTAGTTTTAAAAAATTTCTATACCAAAATAAAAACATGTTCTCTGATTATTGATGAATAAAATTTTAACGAAAATTAGGATTGTTTAAAAAAACTGAGGACTTAATGAATTACTAGTATATAATAGTATACAACGAAACTCTTTTAATGGAACTTTTTAAAGTGACGTCTCAACTTATGTAATTAACGCACACCGTTAGCCGGGCGCGCTACGCCATAAACTGCTCCTGACGTTATCCAAATGCATTACAATATACGTGCTTCGACTACGAGCATGCATTCGAAATGTCCGTCCCTAGAGCTTTGTTCAACATTTAATAGTCCCTCTACTCTTGGAACTGCGTTGCCAACTTGTAGGCTTATCGCAGTAATTCATAACATTACTTTTGTTTCGTGCCGAGCATGAAACTATACCTGTTTGATTGTACTTGATCGATAATATATATTTGGAAATCTAGTAATTTTATTTGGTTTTATACGAAAAAAAAATCTTTAAGTAATGGTAGATGTGGAAGAAATGTTGATAAAGTTTGACTTATGCAGGTAACTGTTAGAGCTTGAACATAAGAGGTCATTGAACCAAAAACTAACTAAAAATTTATTACATAAGTTAATTTAGAAATTATACAAAATAATATTTTTTTATAATACTTGCAGAATATTTTTAGGAAACTTATGTACAGAATTATATACATTTATTACGTAATTTTCAATTTTTTTTTTTCATAATACTAGTAGAATAGCATAAGAAATACTTTAGCGTTCATTGAATTTATTACTTACTCACGTAGCTAAAGTATGTAAGTGAACCAAGCATAGTCCTATCTCACCTGCTGAGCACACAGGGGACACGGAAATGCTTTAGTGAATCTATTTCCCACTAAAACCACTTAACTACTTTTTGCACATCGCGCGGGCGTACAATGCAATTTTGTATTCTAGAATTAGCCATTATTTTAAATGTGAAATTTCCCAAGTTGAGTTCTATTTTTGGTGCACGTTTTCAGAACAAGTTTTTAATCTAAAATATAATTGGAAATTGAGAAATTTCATTATAAATAAACGAATTTATTATGACATATTAAAATAAAGAAATTGTTGTAAATTTTAATTTTCATCTTGGAAGTTCAAAACTTGTGATTTTGTAATTCCATCAGAAAAAAAATTAAAGTATTGCTTTAAGAGATTATTTTAGATTTCAATTTTTGAAACATGAATTATTTCTTTTTACTTTTATTTACCTTATTTCTTTTTTAATTCCTAAACCTACAAACTTATTACTTAAAGTAGTGCAGTATATCATTAGGGGAGATATTTTTTTAATTGTTTTTATTGAAGTGGGACCAAACTGGAAACGATTATGATTGATGATTGAATGCAGTTGGTATCTACTTAACACATTGTAAAAAGGGGTAATTCTATTGGTTTCGCTCTTGTTTCAATAGCTAATGATTGACCATGACTCAACAATTTGGAAATAGTTGTTATAGATGGGGTGATATTATTTACTTGAAACACGGTGAATATATTCCTTTCATTACCTTAAAATAGATTACATTGCTTTGTCGCAACTTATCATTGAAACTTTTTATTCGTTTATAATATATTCAAATCAAAACGCAGCTACGATTGCTTGAATAAAGATGTTAAGTAGAATTTATAGTTTATAAAATATTTAGATGGCAAGAAACATAAATATCTAAAACTTTGATAAATTAATATGTCTGTTACATTTGGCCCTCATAGTCCATTTAGGATCCTTTTTTTAGCAATCGCGAAATTTTGTCAAGATAAAATACATCACAATTTATTACAAATTAATAGTTAATGAACCAAAAAATTAGTTTAACAGCGTATATGGAACATAAATTAAATTATAAACATTAAAAATATTGTTTATGTAACAAAATGAATATTCTTGAACAATATGAACAAGCTTCGTCCATGTTAAAGCTATTCCTTTAATTTGCTGTTTTAATACATTTCAAAATTTGTTCACGTAATTTTAAGATCATTTATTAAATTTTAGTTCAATTCTGAAAGTCCCAGAATATATAAGGAAGGCTCAATACAGTAAATAAGCAAAATTTTATGCGAATGGATCACACCCCTATAATACATTAATGACCATTGTCACTACATGTTCTGTTGAAATCCATGATACGTCGCCGCAAACTCATTAATTATTGCAATCATCGTTATGGCACAATTTCATTTTAGTGCTAATATTAAATTAAATTGTCCTAAAATAACAACTGATATTATTTGCAACGAGTATTTTTAGCCCTTATTCCAAAATAAAACATTAATACGAAATTGTTTACTTCAAATTACGTAAGTATTCCAGTGTCGCTATGAAAAAAACGCATGTTCATTTTTAACACTAAGCTGTGATTGTTTTTCCATAATAAGAATGGATGAAAACTTAACATCGATTTTAATAATGTTATATTATCCACCACCCATCAAGTCATCCAAACTTCACTACATATTTGAATGCTGCGGAATAGAACAGAAGTAGTTAAATATTGATATTCCATGTTTTTTTACCACTAGCTAAATGTTTTCCGTAACAGCGCATATGCGTTTATGATAGTGTACATTTTACATATGGTATATATCAATATTATTAAACCTTGTTGGTAAGCTACGGTAAACAAGTAACGTCAAATATTTGTTAAGAAAGAGAATCCTTTATTACAGAGAATATTCAAAAAGGTTTAGGTACAAATAAAGCTTCTTACTGGATAGTACTTATTAATATATTAAACTGTAACATTCTACACTGTTTAATTAAAGTGTATACATTTAAAATAAAGACAACGCCAGTGTTATATTTCGGGTGTGGGTGCTTATTTGCTTATTTAACTACGGTATAAATTTTTCCTTGGAAAACAAAATAGAAGTGTGTGCTTTAACTATCAAAATTAGATCCTAGTTCACCTTACATCTCTTACACATTATCTATACCGAAAATAAATTCTCTGTTTGTCTTTCTCATTCGTATAATCTGCAAAACGGACTACATCTATGGGACTGCGATGAGGAGATAGCTATTGATATAAGGACTTAAATAGACAATTTTTATTAAAAAAAATTAAGAATTCAATAAATTGGCAAATTCACATTCAATGATCAATTTTACGGGCAAACGTGCAAATTTAAAAGAAATTTTCTTATTTTTTTTTTATCACCAAAGAAAACTGATACCTAGTATCAAATTAATTTAACTAGTAAAAACATGAAATTTGATTTACTTAGTATAGAAAAACTCAACGGGAATTGGTGTCATTATGGTGAATTCAAACTGTTCATTCGTTTCCTATTAACCCGTCACTCACTAGAACCAAGGAAAAAATAAGTCAGCCGGCAGGGAAGTGACCATACACGGACAGAGCCGCTCGGCGCCCGCCACCCACACTAAAGTGAGTGACGTACCGGCCTCAAAGAAGCTCCATTAACCGCCAACTTTAAGGGGCTCAAGGAAGATGCGAACGCGTCGTAATAAATAAAGCGGTTGAGACAGATAAATTATCTTTGACTTGCGCACAGCCGCCCCTGACAAATTATCTGTCATAAAAGCTAAATACAAATTTGTTTAGAACTGGGAAACTTTGTAAAACGGCAAGGGATTGTTCTGTATCGTCTCGTAAATATGAATAATCTGAGTTTTTATAAGAAAATGGAGTTTCCTAATGCCCTGGCAAAACGTTTACGGCCCTTGAATATTAACTTTATATTGCGAAATCAGCGGCGCAAAAATTTACAGGATATAGCTAAATTGGAAAGAGCGGGGGTTTGATGTTGTTAAAGTTTTAATTGCTTTTATCGCGGCCTTTTGCTTTTAGAGCCTGAAAATGCGTGTGACTATGTACAGTTATCGAATTACCGTTAAAACCGAGAGTGGATTTTGAACATAATGTTTGCCCAACTTTTATGTAATACGCACGAATCTTCGCTACAAAAAATTGGTTGAATACTTTTCTCTATCTTGTTTGACATAAATCAAATTTTATATATAGACATAATACATAAATAGATCAAGTACAAGATTAGTTATTTCAAAAATGAATCTCATTTTTTTAGTAGTTCAGTTAAACGTATTGTTTTGTTTTGTTTAATATAGATTGTTTATAAAATATTATTACTCGTAAAATGTTACATATATTACTAACAATTATTGTAATTTAATAAAGCACTAAAATTTTTAGTTAGTTAATTAATAAAGATTTAAATTAGAATTAACTTTCTAGTTAACAAATCTTTACATTTTAGTCTTCCGAGATAACCGAACATACTTTAAAAATACATTTGAAAATCCTTGTTCCCATTTTGAAATAAATTAGGTTGAACTACCTTAAGTTAATTAGTAAATTACAATTAATTACACTAGTGGGTTTTAAATGAACTTAAATTTTCTGAAACTATAAGGTTTAATTTTATAAATTAAATGAGCCGTACTAAAAAGATACGAAACCATTACATAGAGCAAGTTTCTCCATGTTCGTGATTTGTGGCATATTTTAAACTTTTTACAATATTTCTCTTAACCATCTTTTATTTGTAAATCAAATACAAGAGAATACACTTTGTTTCTTCACAGAAAACTAAAGTTAAAAAAATTGTAAATAAATTTTTCATTCCAAAATGTACGATATTAAAAATCGTTCCAATACTGCAGTCTAGTGAAAATATTGTTCCAATAATTTTTATAACAGAAAATGTTAAATTTTCAATAAATATATTGTCAACATGACGCGAGCAAGCTGCGTTGATATATTTAAAATAGTTTGTTTCAGTCGGGAACAATATGTCATAATAACGAAGCGGCGTAGGTACCCTTGCTCGGATTGCATCCAGTTGGCCCGCCATTGTCCTGTCCTATCCAATTATTATGGAACATGTCGAGCACATTGATGCGGACTGATGTTATGTTTCGTCACTAATTATTGTTGCCTTTCATTCGTTCAATCGTGTTACTTAATGCAAATGTTCCCTTATATGTGTTACTTTGTCTTTTCATAAATTGTCCATTTTTTCAGGTAATAACGGTTAATGCTTTATCACAATCCCACAAGATTAATTGATAACGTGATCTGCGATAGCAAAACACACTAGCCAACCAGTTCACTCTTGCCTTTAGTTTTGAACTATTTCGTAATTTTGAATAAACCATTACTAACCATAAAAAATTTAATAGGTATGCATACTTACACTTGACTGATATTTTTTTACTTATTGACGATAACGACGTACTTTAAGACAACAGAATGTTTAAAAAATCTTAATGAATTAATTTTTGTTATAAATTATGGAAATTTATATAATATTTAAATACACAATACTATTTTCAACTCAAACAAAACTCTAATTGTCGTCTTTTTATTTGTGTACATAATAAATATTTTATTTGAGAAAAACAAATGCAAATATTTACATTCATCTTTTCGAACAATATAATTATTTGGTGGATAATAACCGAAAAAATCGCACGCTAACGACCTCCGGAACAAATCATGCGTCCATAAGCAATCCTCTTACGTTAAGCTCTCTCCCCTCTCTAGCACGTATAAGCCGAGCAATAGAGATATGATAGACGTTATTAATTAGATGTCGTTACGTCTTATGCTATTTCATTGTACGACTGCGGAAAAACTCGTGGTGCCAAGCAAACCTTCCCCTCAACGCAAACCCTATAAGGCTGAGTTATGCGGTGCTCACGAGCCAATAGTAGCATAAAATTGATTAGTAATGCAGTCATTCGTTATGTTCTCTTTACGTTCACTGCTTCATCATCATTAAAAGTTACGCACTTATGACACATCTTTCATTTAAAGTCTTAATTTATTTTTTTTTTTGTAAAAATGAACAAGAAATTAATGAGTATTTAAAAATATTAAATATATTTTAAAGTGCTAGCTTCACTTTTTATGTAGTAAATTTAAGATAAATTATGATTCTGCGCAGTTTAGTCACGAAAAAAGTAATATTTTTTTTGCGTGTATTTTAATTAAAAACTATAATTTTTTTGATAGGCTAATAACAAAAAAATACCGAAAAATAATCATAGTTCTCTATTTTTATCCTGGATCCTAGACCAGTAAAATAATGTATATTTGATATTTTTTACGTTATGTATACATGATTTAGTGTTTATAATTAAGAAAATCTATTTAGTCCTTTAGAAATTGACACGATATTAGAGAATATATTGCATTACATTTATGTAAGCAGAAGGTAATTATGAATAATACATCACATTCATAAATATCGAAGTTCTATTCATCACTGGATATATTTAGCGTGAAAAAGTAATTGTTAATGATACAAGTGTAATAAGAATGTTTTTTTTAAAAAACATGTTCCAAGTCAGTGCTAGTCGATACATTCTAGTAAGCACATTCGCTAACTACACAGTTGATCGCAATTATTTCAGAGCGACCAGATAGGGATTGAATTTTTCAAAATATTTTTTTAAAATAGCTCTACGACACTGACGGGTACAGTTACGTGCCATTTCATGCGTAATTTGATTTTCGGATGACAAATTAGTTGGCGGAGCGCGAAACAGAATACGCTAAAATTACAGGGTACCCGAGCTCTGTGCTTTCTACCGCCACCGCGTTACTCCACCGCCCCCGCCACTCCTGCTTCCGCTCCAGCAACACCTGCTCTATCGTCTCTAAAATCAGGAACTTCCACCAACATTGGCTACTAGTTCCCTTTAATTATGGTTCCCCATTTAACTTTGATTCTAATACTAATAACACTGGCTACGGCAAAGCAAAGAGCGGCAAATCATTCATTATTTTTTCTCCAGTAAAACAAAATCTATAAAATATTATTAATATCTTTATCTTATAAACATTCCTTGTGTAGGAAATAGGTATTAGGATATTAGGTTTATAGATATATCATGTTATAAGGCAAGACTTATTTATAAAAAAATTATACTCGACAATAGCATTCAATACCTAATCTAAGAACAATAGCTTCAACAATGTATCGTTTCATTCCGCGACCGTGATGAGCAGTAATTGTACTAGCGTAATTACTGCTTGGTTGTAAAACCATCATCTTATCATCTCCGAAAGGGTATTAACGAAAAACATGACAGAGGGAGGCAGGCGGGGAACCCACTTGCGGGATAGAGACAGACAGCCGTCTTTAGATGGTTATTAATATCTTTAAACGACTCGGGAAATACGCGACGGGCTCTCAAAGGGTAAACGTCAAAACAAGGTTATTATGAGATGAGGTAATTAGTTCGCTACGTAATTTAAATATTTTCAGGATCGCTTTTGCGGAAAATTAGACGTCAACGTGCTTATAACTTTTTCCATAGAGTTTTAATCTAAATTTTTCTTGTAATTTTATATCAGTTTCCTGATGGTAGATTGTGTTAGAAGGAGCTTGATAAACAAATACTAAGTACTGAGTACAGTTTTAAAGCTATACATACATAAAACAATTTATCAGGCATACGATCAAGCATAAAACTTACATAATACTTCCTAAATGCTTTAACGTATACGTTATCAAATATATGATGAAACATTTCAAATATTTTAAAAAATAATATTTGAGGAATCATTAATGATAGGGATGGTTTTGTTTTAGTTTGAACTATTTTTTTAGTTAAAATAGGTATTGATTAAAAGATGTCCACTTACATACTTAAATATACTCACGTAAATACAAGAATTAAATACACAACATACCTATACGCGAGAGCACGAACACACAAAAATCTCAACCTTTTATCTCATATGTCTAATGTATTCATATAATTTTTTCAATAGATTTTGCTTTTCTTTTATTTTATTTTTTTTTTTTGCTTACTACTGCCCACAACAGGATAGAGAAATGGTAGGTCTCTTGAGGAACAGATATCCCTAGTTTAAGAGGCCAGACTTCACTGATTTATTGTATAAATTAAATGCTTGTACTTAATTAAGATTGTTTTTTTATTTTTTTAAATGTTACTCGAAAAGAATTGAGTTAATTTTAGATAAATAGAAACTAACAAAACATAAAGTTCGAACGGAAATTTTAAAAAGGTCAAACACTAAAAATAAGAAAAAACTATTAAAAGTTCACAATTTCGAGGTACATTTTCCTTTCAAGAATCATCAATATCGAACCTCAGCGTGGAGTAATACGTTGCCATAGATAAAAGTATCAAATATAAAAATAATTAAAAAAAAAGCGATCTGTCGATTTATGAACCTACTTTTTGTATTCTATTAAATAAAGCTTAGTTATAAAAATAAAGTTACAGGACACTAAGATAATTAATTTTGTAAAAATAATTATTACTGGACACGTAAGGTAAGGTAACGGTAAGTATACCTGACTCATTGTGAAAAAGATATTCTGAGAAAATAACACAGACTTTTCACTTGATGACTTGTCGTCTTGACAGATTTCACGGTAATCTCATTCTTGATTAATAGCTCAACACTGTTTTTGGATATTTTTTGATATATTTTTCTCTGATACATTATGTATAATATATAAGATTCTATTTAAAATATTATATAATCAGCATTAAATGAAAATTACTATAGTTTGATGTGTCGATAAAATATGTACTAGAATTCTGAGACAGTTATTACTACCAAAAATTTTAGATTAATAATTTAAAGAGAATAGGTAACTTATATTTATCATGAAATTTATCATAAGAAAATGATTGTGGCTAGCAACAGTAAGCGTTTGCAGCGGAATGGGCAAGTTACGTTATCGCCAAAAATAAAGAAGATTCATTTGTTGACCTTATTGTAAAAATTGAGTTAGGACAACTTTCAGTATTCCTGAAAAACAATAAACAAAAACAGCAAATATTATTTTTAATGAACTAGAGTTACCTGGAAGACTTATTATACATAAAAACAAAATTATTTTATTGTTTTGGATCAATTTCATTTTATTAGATAATAGTTTACTTAAATGTTTGTTGAATGTGGTTCTATTATATTATAGAAATAAGTATTTTGTTTTATTCGTTCTATCTAAAATATGTAATAATATTAAAAAAGTTAAATTCGTAAAGAAAAGTGAATAAATCTGTCGCAGTATATCTCCAGCCGAAGTTAAAATTATTGTGTCAATTCGTTATACTAAATTAGACAGTTGATACTCGTACATTTCGACAACATATAATTATATAATGCCTAAAAACTTATACTCTTAGTGCCGTAAATTATAAATAATTAAATTAAAAAGTATTGAAAGTGATTTCAAACGTTTTCATAGTACGTTTATGGATCGAATTTCACAAAAAGGGAACACCTCAATTATTTCGAAGTCTGCCGTCGAAAGGTAGCTTGTAGTCGCTTTGTCACACTTTGCCTCAGTCTCATACTGTGAAAAAGCCGGGGGTGCAAAGAGCGAGCGCGTTTATGAAGAGTAAAAGAACAATTTCGTTAGGTGCCCATAGGAAAATTCGCTGACTTCAAAAGGCGTTTTAACAACGTTTTTTTCCTCTCTGGCTTCTTTTAAAAAAATATTTGAAACTGAAATTAATTTTCACTTGTATAATATTAAAATAAAGGACATATTTTATTATGAATATGACTATTCAAAGGTGATAAAAACCTAAAAGTTGTATTATTTACAAAAAAAAACCAAAGAGCATCGAATTTTGATATATATTTAAAGGTATATGCAATAGTGTTATAAAAGTACGAACACTTATTATCTCGCAAAAAATATAGCTAATCAAGTAAGAAAAAATTCGAAAAAATTCTTATTGAAACTTTATAAAAAACCTTCTATCACTCCCGAACAGTAAAGATATAGATTTTAATACTCGTGGTCATGGTTTGTGCTCGGTGCCGAGTTATAAGTACATAAAACCGCGGTTTCGATGACATAGGAATGTCCTGCAATGTTTCGTCCATGAGCGTAAAATATATTTAGAATATTTTAGACTTTTTGTTAGAACCACGACCACTAAGTGTATTGAATAGTGCACAAAAAAAAATCTATTAAGCGTGCTCATTCATTATCTTCAAATGACAAAAGTACAGCTTCCTTCTCATGTAGAGTACGCTAATTCATAGACAGTTCTATGTCATTACACTCTCTTCGTTTTTTCCATCGGACTTATTTTCAATTACCATGATACTTTGAAATTCTTAACCAAAAGTCAATACGACTTTAAATTACATAAATATCAATCATTATTATTATACTAAAGTACGATATATATAACGTTTTATTTATAAAGTAACGTAAAATACTACACATTTATTTATTTCGTTGTCACAGCTATAGGTGTTTTTCACATAGCCCTCCGAACAACATCATTTAATTTCTCCAATACATATTTTTCTCTTCACTTATTAGGAAGTAATTTAGTATCCTAAACTATGGTGAAAAGTATTTATGTATTTATT
Source organism: Pharmacophagus antenor (assembly GCA_018245475.1). NCBI lineage: Eukaryota > Metazoa > Arthropoda > Insecta > Lepidoptera > Papilionidae > Pharmacophagus > Pharmacophagus antenor. The sequence goes on from DWQX01002215.1 coordinate 11,642, forward strand.
TCTCTATAATATGATTTTATATAGTTTGATAAGATAGGTTTTTAAATGTATTACTTATTAATATAGCAGTCGTATGAGTAATTCAAATACATAATATACCAACATAATTTATATAAGATGGTAATAAGCTTTTGCAGCCCGCACTTAACACCAATTCTATGTTCCGCTAGATATACCATGAGAACCAAAGTATTCTGACCGAGCACGTTTCACCATCTTCGGCCTGATTGACACTTGAAATCTTATGAAATAATCGTCAAGTGTCAGCAAATTGTCAATAAAATGTTTTTTTTTGTTGTGCGTAATACCTTTCTAACAGCAAATCTATAACTTCTGAATCTAATATAAAACGTTTATAATGAGTTATACTAATTTTCTTATATCATTATACTTTTTTGCATTGTTATTTTAAATACTATTAACATTTTAAATGTTAGAAATCCTTTCAACGCATTTCTCATTTAAATTCGAAATTTCTCTCTACATTAAATTATTTTTGCAGTCACGTAGACTCCTAAGCATGCGAGCATTTTTGACTTGGTGTATTTATTCGGCAAAAACTTTAAATTGCTTCCGACCCAGTTCAAACGTCTATTGAACCAATTCGCCAATTGCCTCCGTTCGAAGCTTAAATCTTTAAAATCATTGGAATTTCTAATATATTGGCTCAAAATGTCTACATCAACGGGAGTATAGAGCGATAAATATATGAAAATGGAAATGAGAAATATATTTAAATGCTTGCTTTTGCATTCGGTGTGTACATTGTATCGATAATATTTGTAATAATGATAAGGAAGGGTTAATGTGCAAATTTATCTATGTTCCTGCTCGAACGACGCAGTAAGCTAATTAAATTACCAATGACGAGAGTTACCATGCGATGAGCACCTGCTGCTGTTACTGTGTAAATCATTATCAGGAGATTGTAGTTCGCTGACGTTGGTCTACCAGATAGATTTTGTATTTGTTCTGTTGACTAATCGTATAAAAAAATCATAATTTTTATATATTTTATAACTGTTTATGAAATTAATGAAAGTGGCACGTTTTATATGCGGGTAAAAACGCCTGTGAAAATTTTTATAGCAATATAATTGCAGAAGATTTTTGATGTCACTATTACAACAAAATTGTTAATAATATCACTCTTGATTTATAGCTTGCTTCGATTAAAAAGAATAAATAAACTAATAGAAATAAAAAAACTAAAAAGTATTAGGTCCATGTTCGTTACATTCTTAGGTAATGTTTACTATAAAAAACTATAAGTGCATGTTGTTCCATGCACATATTATACAGTTTTGGCAGATAATTTAGATTAATGAATAAAGTATATTTATCTTATATATTTTGATGATATTTCCAAGAACTTCATTTAATTTAATTAGAGGACGAATGTCGTCTTGTAAATATCCTCGGATAGAAACCAAAGTTGAAGATTAAAAGAAAAGCTGATAATCATTAAACAACTTATCCGATTTTCTTGCGATATTTTTAATACATAAACTTACTATGACAAGATTTATTGAACAATCTTGAATATAACAAGCATTTTTAAAATTCTGTTATACAAAACTTTGGAAAACAATTATCCATTCAAATCTCCTTATCAAATGTTTAATGAGTTGGGGGAAAGTCAATTATCGGTTTTTAGAACTGAAACTCAATTCCATATTATGTAAATATGTTTACGATCTTTCGGATATTGACGGTGATCAATAACAAAGTAGAGTGGGAGCGAGGGTTCGGCTTAATGAGAGCGGCTGGAGGCGTTCGCGCGTAGCACCAAGCCAGCCGTAGCAATTTCGTCGGCTTAAACGTGCGCACCGGCACACAATGTACCTCTCATTAATACGAGATATCAGGAAGAGTATGATTTTTCGTAAAACTCTTATTCGTGGGAATAAATTGAAATACGCTATTTGGAATTTTGTAAGGAAGTGTTACTTACGTTACTTGGTCCCGCGGACGTAAATCAAAGGTTTTTACTAGTAACAGTTATAGATTATTATTACCAAATTCGTTTTGGTTTTGTTTTTTCCTTTATTAATAATGGGCAAAATTTTGACTTCCATTTTACATAATATTAACTGATAAGTAGGTCATAGATGGTAAAACGTGCCCAGAAAAGTCTAGGTCTATCGCATACGGTTCCCGAAACACAGTAACGCTGTTATAGCCGCACTTTGACTTTTAGTAGTTAACCAAACGGGTTAAAAAAAACTATGGCTACATTCGCTGTCAACATAATTATGTGTTAATTATTCTGACATTTTTTGTTAGTGCTATGAGATGGTTAATGTTCGCGAACTTAAATTCTCAATTTTCTTAAACCATAAGGTTGTTGAGGTTTAATTAAAATAAATTATAAAACTAGTTGCATGGTGGAATCGTCCCATATTTATTAAAATTAAACATCATTTATAATCGTGTAATCATGAAGGTGTACTCCTCATAATAGACTTATGTATATTAATTAAAAATGAAATAATTAGACAACCTATTTTTCGAGTACCACACCGCCGATACTCTTTGAGAACTAATTTGCAATTCTGTTTCTGTCAAAATCATTTAAGATCTTTTACCCCACATAACACAGTGGTTTCCTATTTATTATTATATTTTAATTTGTAGAAAGAGTAATCCATGACACTCATTCATACCTTTTTTAAAAATATGATAACCGATAAGCATCAAATGAATTCAGGTAATGCAATATGAATGAAGCGATTAATTGTCCAACGAGTACGAATCCAATGCGAAACTGTCATCACTGCGGGCGGCCGGTAATAATCTCATCGAGTATTTAAATTCAACTTAGAGAGATTAATTAAACCGAAAACGGGTGAACGGACTTGGTGCTGCCCTGTCACAACCGTCAGCTACAGCCGTCGCACAGTTTTATTCTCGCACTAACGCTATCAATGGGAGACGCAATCGAATTTGCCAAATGACGCTCACACTAAATTGGTGAAAAGTGATTGATTGAAGCGCTTCGCTGCTAAAGCGTTTTACACGAGGAATAATTGAATTTCTAATATTTTGCACGAAGCAACGCTGTGAACAAGTTTACGTGGAAACAACGACCGGTGTACGTTATTCCTGTACATAAAATAAATTTAACGCTTATTGATCGAAACGCCGTCACTAGTTTCTAATGCATAGAAACAATTGCTACTATTATTGATACACGTATCCATCTATTCCAAGTTGTAACTAAAACTAGTATTAAACTCAGAGATACTATCAACAGATATTGTCAACTTACATTTGGGATTTTTGGAAGGGATATCGTTAACATGGTACAATCAATAAATAAATAAGTTTTAATATATATATAAAACAGATATTCCATATTTCATTATATAACTATAGAATGTTCCTTTCTACATTGAGGAATATTAATAAACATTTTCATATTTATACATACAATCCGAGATTAGAGGAGGTTCGCTACACACAGACAATATTTACTAATCGAAATTATTTAAAATAGTAACTAACAAATCTTGCAGTAATTTATTAATTATTGAAACTCAAAGCAGTATCGAAACACTACCACAATACGAAATTGAAATGAATATCTAGTCTAGACATAGTTAGATCGAACAATTATTCTTAAAATAGAAAGTGTCAAATAGAAGATAATAGAATGATGAATAGAGCAAACGGCAGTTCAATCAATCACTAATTCAGACACTGGATAATATATGTACATAACCCATTTTACAGTACCTAAATTTCCAAAGATTTTAATTGAATAATGTAGTTAGTACCCACAGGTAGCGACCACAGAGGTGGAGGTTCCACTGACCTGACATACGGTATTAGCTTGATTAGCTGTGAAACGGGCGCGCCTCTGCAAAAAGCTTTAAAAGTGTCGCTTGTAATTCAGTTACGGGAGCGCTGGTACAAAGTGCGACGGCCCAACCATGACTCATGAATTGACTTCTCGAATGTACGCCGTTTCTATTCAGTATTCGTAACTAAAAAGTTTACAATTTCGAGCTGAACAGCCGAATCTAATGAACGCACATTCTGATACATAGATTAAAAACAAAAATATATATATATATACATGGCAGTAGGCAACATCCATGTAAAATTTTTGAAAAAGTATTCATAGTACGGCCAGTGTAACCCGACGATAATTAGATACGGCGCGCTTTTACAGGGACACGGCTCTGAATACCGACTAAATTGCCGCCCTTCCAATCCTGTTTATGCCGAGATGGCACTACTCAGCTTCGTTTGGCTATCATTTTGTACTTTTTCCTTTTATATTTTTGGATGGGATCAACACTTGCATAACTAGAAATTAACATAATTAAGTACTTTAATTATATTTTATTGTGACATTATGTTTACATGAAAAATTTCAATTTAAAGCGCATTTTTTAGTTTATTTTGTTATTTATCATATAAAATACGAGTATGAAATAACATTTTAGTGACTAAAGATTTAACGGAAAGAGTATTCCTTGAATATGATCCAACATATATGCCGTAATATATAAGCACCTTAATTTAATTAATTTAAACTTAATTTTTTTTAATTTTTTAATTATTTAATTTTATTTTACTTATACACTATTTTCATGTCCGCTTTGTCTGTCGTTATTTTTAAATGTAAATTTTTTTCTTTCAAGTTATTTACAATCTTGAGATAAATAGTAAATATTTCTTAAACTATTAAATTAATAAGTATTGATCTTTGTCTATAGGAAATTAGCACATAGAGTGATTTTGCATTATTTAGTAATTTCTGTGAAATTTAATATTTATTTGTTCAAAGTTTATTTGTTCTTTTCTATATTTCTTCTACCATTCATAGTTTGTATTTTTTGTGAAAAAGCGCTAGTGTCCCTGTTACACACGATAAGAAATTCTATTTTCGTCTTTCCTATTATTTATTTCTCTTAAAAATAAAAAAATGGCCATATATGATTTATTACACAATAAATCAACGGTAATATATTAATATAGTAATATTTGATCTAAAAACCTAAAAACAGTCAAATAACTTAATTAACCAATAGTGTTAGTACAACAGCCCTATATTTTTTATTGTGACTTATGGAATTTATTGGTCTTAAGTAATAAAGTTACATTTAACTTAACCAACAAAATTTATATGAACTCCTTTTCCAAAAAATTGAACGAAATTCGAACGAACCTAACGAAACCCAGAATAAATTAGTGTTTATCAGTATTTATATTCTTAAAAATCCTACTTCTACATTTTCTTCGCTTAAATATAAAAGCTTTCACGTGAAGTTGTTATTAAATTTGAAACATATTTCTTGACTTACAGCAATAAAGTACATTATTAATGATTATTTGGCTTTAAATTTAGTTTAAATTAACATGAATACCTTTAAAAAATATCAGAAAAAAAAATACATTCTGTAGCTATTTAAATATTCCTTTGTATTTTTTAAATATTACGATATTTATTAATATTGATCGAAAGCCACAATGCGTGAGCGGAAATAATGAATATTGAAATTTGAAATTATTACTTCAGTAATGTCTGTAAATGGGAAAAAACTTTTCCTCTTACTTCCTGTATTATGGTATTTAAATGTAAACATTTTTTTTAGTCAGTTTTGTAAAATAATATATAATGATTTCAGTTTATAAGAAATTGAAACAATTCATCAAATGAAACACGTAATCATAAGTTCTGAAACAATAGAGCTAAGTGAATTGTCGGAGAAGCGTCATCACGAAACGACTGTATCTGATAAATCCAGTAGTTTGTTATGCGGACGCCTGCGTCATTTGTCGCTGCGTACTGCGTCTTGGTAACGAACCTTCCCGTCGTGACCGCGTAGGCGGAGCAACATTCACGTACGAAATACGATGTAATTTCTTTTGCAATAGTTTTTACATTTTACCCTAATTTCACATTATTTAAAGAGATACACATAATTACATCTTATTTAAATTCATAATTATTTATTGTTACATAAAAATGTATTTATTAATTTATAATTGTAAAAGCTTGCAATGCTTGTTACTGAAATGCTAAAGTCAGACAATGAATCGCAACGACTGTCTTATCAGTTTTTTTAACAACTGCTTGTCTGTAATGAATATAGTATTTTAGAATATATTATTTAAGTAGGGGAAATAATAAAGATTTTTTATATTTGTATTGTTCATAATAGAAATGTGATTAAATATCGTCATTAAGTATAATAATAAATTGGCTTTAGTGTTTTTAATAACAAACAATCCAGAGCAAAATAATTAAAACGTAAATGTGTAAATGTATTAATTGACTGATTGAGGGATAGGGACCACTTGATGTCAGTCATAATTAAAAGAGATGGCTTTGGAATATATGGAATTTCATTAAACAAATACAATAAAATGACAAAACAAATGTTAAGAACTGAGATGATAAGAAGAATTCATATAATAATAAATTCGTATAAATATTAATAACAGATAAATAAATATATGGGACATTTCACAGATAGTAGATTCTGATCCCAAAATAGGTAGCTAAACAGCACCTGTAGTATGAGTTATCAGAGATTTATATACATACGTAGATATTTTAAATAAACACTTAAACATAAATAAACAACCAGACGCAGAACAAATACAAATGTTTATCACATAATTTTTTTATCCTGAGCGAGAATCAAACTCACGATTCCTGGTGTAAGAGGCAAAGTTACTACCATTATTTCGACGGACCAGTCAAATATATAACATATAATCTTATTTTACTGGTTATTCTTTAATACAAGGAAGTTAATTTAAAATTGGAAGCATTAAAGTATGAAACAGGACAACAAAATGACAATAAATTATTTTTAACTTCTTTATAATTTTTATTGCCATATTTTTACTCTTTAATGTCGGTTCAATTTCTTTTTAAAAAAAATATTGTTTAGTTATTAATATTACGTAACAAAAATTAACTTAAATTACACAAAATAATTTAAAATAGAGAAATAACTACCTTTCATGAGAAAAAAATAAATAGTAAACTTGAATAATACTAAATTAACATCAGGTTAAATTGAGGCCAAATGTTAGCCGATAACCGATAAAAAAATTATGTCATAAAATAAATTTTTGCAACAAAAAACTAATAATATGTCTCTATAACTTGTAAATTCACTAACTGCTTCGTTAATTCAATGTAGCAATAATTAAGCACATATCCACCAAAGATTCTCAAGCATAACTACCGTATACGGTTTATTTTAAACTAATGGTAACAAAATTCAGAGATATTTTCTTTCCTACTTAAACTAAGTAACAATATTTTCGTCTTTTATTTCTAATATTTTGTTATATAAAAAGTAAATATAATACTAACAACAAATGTGTTGTATATTAAAAATATTTATTACACATGTTCAAATAAAACAAATTGATTGCTATTTTGAAATTTGCAATAAAAAAATAAATCAGTAAAATAAAATTAATTAATTTATTACTCAGAAAGTAAAATTTCTTATTATTTTTAAAATACATAGTATTACGTATGTCACTATAAAACAAATGTGTTTTGTTAGATTAAACATTCTAGGTCATATAGACCTAGATAGTTTAATCTTTTTTAACTCGTGGGTTAATGTAACATTTAAAAAAATTAAACTCTTTTATACAGTCAACGAATTTTTTTTAAGCACAGATGAAAATGTACGACGGACGTCATGAACTGGTATGCTGAGATTTTCGTAAGATGCGCAAAACCGTGAGCACTCACTCTACATAATTTAGCATTGCAGATAAAATGTTACCAAAATTCTCGTAATTTCAACAAAATACAGACGTTTTTAATTAGTTTTATAAATACAACCTTTTTCATTGTATTTATCGCTTACGGCTATAATTATATTTAATGATCGTTATTTATTGTTTAAAATGAAAAGGCGTTTATTCTTTACCGTAAACAATTACTTCGTAATGTCAATATCGCTTGACAACAAATAATATTCTCATAAACCTATACATGGCCTAAATCTTTAATATCATATATATTATACAGGAGCTCTATATTAAATATATTTTGCCAAATATAACAGCAATTATTACTGATAATATGGAAAAAAGCACATCCAATTCTTGCTTGAATTATGCAACCACTGCGTTTCCGGCCCACACGCCTCTATTTATCCAAAGGCGTTAAATTGCGTAGGCGCATACATTATGCATTTAACATTTAACGTTATCCGCCTCTAATACTTTCCCTCATTTAAAATGCTAGCAAATACTATAAATTAAGGGTGAATTGCCTTGTATTTTACTACACAGATTTCATTATGGAATATATTACAGAGGAAGGGGCATCGCAAACAATCACAATGCAATTAGTAATAATAGTCAGCTAAGCTATTCATCCGTCTTTCTTTCGCCGTCATCCCTGCTTCTCGATCGTTGTGATCCGTCAATCAAAATAAAGTAGAAGGTGTTTAGTAGTTTTTTACTGTATAGTATCGCAGCATAAGATGAACAAATTACAAAAAAAAAATACGAGTAACATATGTTAAATATAATAGTAATAAAAAATATAATACTAAATTACGGGCCAAGGTTTTACCATAAGACCTTATTAAATTCGACAAATTCTTCACATTTAACAAAAAAGATAAGAATAACTTCTATTAAGGAATAGCGATTTCGGACGATCTGCATTTTCAATTGCAATCATACTTTGCTGAATGACCACTTAGTTCTGTGTTTAAAATAATTAAATATATAACTGACGCATATGTCAAGTGACTTGCAAAATTAAATTCAGTACTAACGTTTAAAATTTACAAATAAAAATACTTTGTTATTTAATAAAGATTTCGCAATAAAAGGTTCGAAATTGGTAGATTTCTTTTCCACCATATTTTTGGAAGAAACACATACATTTATCACAGAACAAATGACATTTTTTAACATTATTAAGTAAAATTATTGTTTGACGATACATAAAAGTCAAAACAACTGCTGGCTAAAAAATTAGAATAAATTAGCTACAAGAACTATTATATAAATTTGCCTTTACAAACTTTAATAAAATTGTAATAGTAAAATTAAAAACAGAAGTAATGGAACCTCACAAATCTAAAATGAAGTTGGACTTTTATTTTGAACATCCGAAAATTTTCCCGATTATTGGCAACTGGTTGGGACTTATCAGTTCGTTATTCAAACAGTAGCATCAATTTCGTACTAAAACCATCCTTTTATCTCCTTTTCTTCCTGTAACGCAACCAAGAGCTCTCTTATGAGCGGCATTAAACTGCTAATTTTGTTTTCCTTTAAAACATTATCTTTTACGCGTGCGAGGGTCATCGGAACACCTACTCACTTGTAAAAGTACGAATATTATTACTACGTCGTTATATTTTAAATCCTATTATCGTTTCTACTGACGAGCGAATTTTTTGTTCTAAGAAGTTCCATCAGAAAAATAGCAAGAATGTGATAGCGTTATCCAAATAAATTATTTTTTTTTTGTCCTCTTTAACAGTATTGATATAAACATACGTGGGACATACTATTTTGCAACACTAAAAAAATGTTCTAAATGTAAATATATTTTTATTATATCTGCATATTATATATGCATCTAAACCAGTTTTCAAAACACTTTTTCCAGTCCGCCGCAGACACCTCGTTTACAGCCTGCTCGAACACTGAAAGCGTATCATACGGCGACGAAAATTGTATCCCTTTGAGCTGATTTTTTATTTTTGAGAATAAGAAGAAGTCACACGGTGCTGGGTCAATGCTGTAAGGAGGGTGATCCAGGAGTTTGACCGGTGTGCTATCTAGGAAGTCCCTCGTTTTGATTGCGGTATGGGTGGGCTCATTGTCGTGGTGGAGACTTAGCTCGCGGAGCCCTGTTTTTGGTCGCTTATTGCTCACAAAAGAGAAAACGTCTGCAAAGCATTGGGTAGTATACCATTCGGCGTTAATGCTTCTTTGGTTTCGTAAAGGAATTGACACCAAGTAGCCAGTTAAATTGAAGAAGCTAGCGATCAAAATCTTCCCCCCGCTTCTAGGTCACTTTACTTTGGTATGCGTTGATTCGTTTTGAAACACCCACATCTTGGACTGGCGCTTTGTTCCTAGATCGTATTGATAAATCCAGGATTCAGCACCTGTAACGATGTCGTAAGCACGCCGAGACGTGCCTGCTTCAAATTTGTCTATCATATTATAGTACCATTCGACCCTTGCCTGCTTCTAACCATCGGTGAGGTTGTGCGGCACCTAGCGTGAAACTATCTTCCGCACCCAAAGATATACGTGTAGAATCTCGCGAAGACTTTCTGATTCAATCTGCAGTATATGCTGAATCTCTCGGTATGTAACTCGTCTATTGTCTTGGATCAAATTTTTCACTACTAGTACGTTTTCGTCCGTAACAGATATCAAAGGGCGACCACTTCTTTCTTCATCCCCCAAAGTTAGTCGACCGCGCTTAAATTCATTATAGCAAGGATACACGGTTGCCTTAGAAGGGCCTTCATCCATGAATGCCAATTGAAATCTATCGTATGATTCGTCCGGTTTCAGGCGACACTTAAAATCGTAAAAAATCATAGCGCGAAAATGTTCTCGTCGCAAATCCATTTTCAATGAGACACGATAATTTTAATTAACTCGCAAAAAATGTGGGAAGTTTTGAATTTGGAATGAATATATTTTTAGTTATAAGTAATCATATTTTTATATAAATTATAACTGGCCAGTCTTACATATATAAAAACTATTTCTTGCAATACTTTCTGAGTGACCTGGTATACCTAGTTAATCCGACAAGAATTTTTATAATAAATTCTTAAGGCCAAACCAAATGATGTCTAAATGAACTCTTTTGTAAATAAAGATTTCCTTCAGAGCCACTCCAGTTCGACGGATTTTGGATTATGAAAATGAAATCTTTCTTTTACCTTCAATGATTCTTTACTTTATGAATGCTTCCATTTTAATGATTTATTTTCCACACTATTACATTCTACACACATTTGAAGTAGTTTTGTACAAGACGGTTTCGTCAATGAATATAAAAATTTATAACTGTTTACGTGATTACCTCAAAGCACAAAAATTTAATTGGAGAATAACATTTATTCTAGTTTCATTAATTATTAATTCTTAAAGGGTATTAGCCTTTAAGAATATTTTTAAGACTAGAAATATATACAGATGAAGTAACTGACATGGTGCAGATATTATTAATTAGCACTGATTTGCCTAAAAAAGAATCACTAACAATATATATATATAAAATTAAATAA
>DWQX01002216.1:0-22906 GCA_018245475.1 Pharmacophagus antenor
ATATATATATATATATTACTTTTTTCGCATAATTGGTATAGGAATAAGAATAGCAATTACAAGAAGAGAGTTAATGTTCGTGTTTAGTGGAAACACCACGCACGAAAAATAACCGAAAGTTAAAAAATAAGAATTGAAATTAGAACGATTGAATGATAAAATAATAAGAGAGGAAGTTAAAAGACGGTAGAGATTGGGGTGGAGTGGGGGTGAGGGGGTCTGGTTTGAGACGGTGCGGTCGCGATCTGACCTGCAGTAGCAGTGGCCGGCGGTGCAGCCAGTCGCCCCACGCGTCCGCCGCGTCATACGGCGCCTGTGCGCCAACAACCAATCACCGACATGCAAACAACACGCCTGTACTCGCCTGCGATTGCTCCGCCACAACACCTACGTCTCGCGCTTCTCGCACTTTATAAGAGTTTTATTATTTATATTTCTATTGAACTTACAAAAATATATGCAAACTGTTTTATTTAATCATTTGAGTTCCGAGAAATTTTACAAGAATACTTTTAGACTAACTTGGTCAATAGAAAAAAAAACTCGTATAAGGTCGAAGATATAGCTCCAAATACCCATGCAATATTAGTCCTCAATTGTTTTTATGAAGCGAGCACCACGTTTCTCTTGAATATTTACACATATTTAATGGTATTCCACCACCTCTATGGATGCCAACATATGATTGAATTAATATTGCTGTGGATATTATTACAGATAAAATTTAATAAAATACGGCAATGCGGTCAAAATTAAGCAACTTCTATCAATGTTCTAGGTTCATATTCATAACAATGTTATTATATTTTGTATTTGATAACATAAGAATTTTTATTACCGGTTTACTTTAATGTTATTTATATTTTCACACATCTAATCATTGTGTAAGATAATTAACATTTTTTTACACTTCACTTCCATGAATTGTAAATAAATATTCATTATTTAATAAATGTCAATAACTGAATGTACAACTTCCTTTAATAATAAATTTAACAAGATAAAGTTTTACAATAATTTTCTTGTACAAATATGAACCCATTCATCAACAACATACATTTAAAGCGTACAAAACTCATTTTGAAGATATCAATCATCTTCAAAACAGATTCAATGTAACACGTAAAGTAAAAAATACTACATGCACATTTATGAATTCAAAATCTTAACACATTTTTATACTTCCTCATACATTAATAAAACTTTTTATTAATATTAAAAGTAACCTAGAAATTATTTAGTGTATCCATTAAAATATCAATATTTACATTTTTATTAATAAAATTTGATATATTCAGTAAATTAACTTTGCTCAGCAATAATGAAATTCAGCAGTGGACTGTAAATCGATTAAGATCCCATAACATGATTATATTACATATTGTATATACGAAATAGATTGTCCTATTTGTAAAGAAATAAAGTTATGAGTTCATCATTTGTGTATTACATATTAATGTAATCTTTGCCACGTACGCCTGTATGCGTCGGGTATACGAATGTGCGTGAATGTGTGTGTGCACTTGCGGCGTGCGTACCTGCGGGTACGGCGGCGGGGGCGGCTGCGGTTGCTGCTGAGGCGGCGGCGCGCGCAGTGTGCCCGGGTACGGCGGCGGCGGAGGCGCGCGACCCACGCCAGCGCTTGCTGCAACCATGCAAATCGGACGCTTTAATTAACTGACACTTATTGTCTACTGTTATCCCAACAGTCAGGATTTATATATGAATATATATCTCTCATAATTCTATCTTCATCATCCGTCTAGATAATTACACAATTTGCAGTCATAATTAATCTATACTTTCTTCGGTCTTTCTGTACCTTTATATCCATACATTTCCTTGCCGTTTTTTATTCCTCCTCTTGACGTTATTAATGTCTAATTCTTCTATTTTTTTGTACACAACATCTACTACTGCTCAAAAAACCCAGTGTAAACAATTCTTATATCACACATTACATTTGCGTTATCTATGGCATTAAGATATATATTGTGCGTGTATAAGTGTACCGGAATGCGGTAGTGCTGCGAGCGCGACGGAGCGGTCGTGGCGCACAACGCCCACGGCGCCGTCCGCGCCGAGTAGCCGCGTGCCGGGTGCAATCGCGCGCCCCGCTGCTAGCGCCGCCTGCACCTGAGCGGTCATCGCGCTCACTATGCTTTGCGTATGCGCGCTCTGACTTACGCTTTGCTGAAAATTAACACAATATGAGAACATAAACCATTTTACACGAAATTTTATGTTTTTTTTATTCATACATTGATATACAATTTTACAAACACAATTTCAACAAGTCTTTAATTTTTGTTAAAACACATTGTTATATTCTAACAAATATTGCATTGTGCTTGTATTTTAAAATATTCATGTATTGGTTAGGGGTTTTTTTTAATACTCGTATAACATTGTAATCGATAATGCATGTGTTACCTGTGCAAAGTGCATGTTGTGTTGTCCAGTGAGCTGCAGCTGAGCGCGTTGCACGAGCTGTTGACCCATCACTTGCTGCGTGGGCTGCCCAAACTGTGATGGGCGCTGTCCTATGTTTTGTTGCTGGGACAATTATACATCATCATCATCATTATTATTATTATTACTAGCCGATACAAAAGTCGAAGCTTATGAAAAAAGTCTTCATTATAATGTGTGCAGAGGGGCTATTCAACTCCTCAATAAAAACTGTAAAAGTAAACTGCTCTCTCGTTTCAGTGATAGTCTAGATAACGATATACTCGGTTTGGTGCCGCAAAATTCTTATAACTTTTACAAGTTCATTATACTCAAGGCTCATTCATTTTAGTTTTATATCACTAGAATATCTCATCTCTCTATGAACAATAACACTTCCTTTGTATAGTGTTCTTTTCTAATTTAATCTTTTATTTTTAAGATATTTTTGTTACTGATGCAGACATTTTTTAGTTTTAGTTTAATAATATTAAATTGTCATGCTTTATAGAGTGTCGTCAGTTTCTAGTTGCTTAATCTCTCATCATGTAATAAGTACGCTGACAAATACTCACCACTTTGGATATTTAAACGGAAAACACTTTACCATAGTAATAATGGGTATTATAAAATTATTTTATAGGTTCCACAACCATAGCACGCTATCTTATTAATACTTCTATAACTAAGCTATCAACAAACCTTACGTAGTATTAAACAAACAGTAAAAAAATGCCGGTTTTACTTTCTAATGTATTTAGTTACACTGCAGCTTGTCAGTCCTCTGTAAACATTTACTTGAATACGCTTGTCGTCTGACGGTTATAAACACAAAAATCGTTTGAAAATAATAGTATAAACATGAACCTGCTGTATAGGAACTTGCAGTCGCTGCACGCCGCCGGTGAACATCTGCGAGAAGACGGGCCTTTGCGGGGACTGCACCGCCCGCCACTCGCCTTCCGATTTCACTTCTTCATTTTCCAGCTTTATCTCGGACTTAATTTCTTGCATTGCGGTCTATAAAGTTGTCATTAAGAAACATTACATTTAATAGTTACGTAGATGATGAAACATGCTTGTTTTGATTGTTTAAAAGAGAATATTAATATTAGATACCACAAAGATCATTTCTGGCACCAAGCAGTACTGTACAAAAGTTATTACTCCGATTATAAAAATCTTTAGTAGCTAATAAAAATTTTTATATTCGAGATATTCCATTCTAAAAACCAAGGACAGGAGCGCAATTGGAACCTGTTTACAAGTGATAATAATCTAATATCATCGTTGTAAATAGGTTGTCTCATTTATCATGACGTCAAAATGTTGCTCATATTTTTAGTTCAATGTTTATTAACCCTTTAAGCGGTCAATTGTTTTACCGGAAATGTTTCCAAAAAAGCACATTTTTTATTGCATATAATTAAGTACCATGCTTAATAGAATAAGAATATTAAGATTTTTTTTTCACTTTTAATGCTTTTACATTTTTTATTTTACAATTTTGCACATTGAGTCATCTGAGGAATAATCCAAATAATTAGAAGAAATATCTGCATCTATGTCAGAACGTAGTTCACCATCTAACAAGAAAGTATTTTCGTCATCTATTTCATCCATAATTTACAAGCACGGCATACAGTAGAACAAAAATTTCAAAGAAAAGTTTTTTTCTTTCCCGCTACATAGAAAAACCCGGATGAAAAGCATTTCATTTAAATAGACAAGCTACGCCATCTGTTGAAAAATAATAATACTAGTCTCTTTAAGTAATGAAAATGCGGGCAAACCAGAAAAGGAAAGGAGAAAATATTGATACACGTACACTGTACGGGCAAACTGTTTAAAGGGTTAAAATTAAATATTTTCCGCCGTCTATGCAATGTCAATAAAATATTAGTAAATTTAAAACACACCTGCAAAGCTATCTGCTGATTCTGTGTGATGACTCTATGAACACCCTCCGGGAACATTTGTCCGACGTTAGGATTAGAAATTTCGGGTTTCACATCTTGCGTTTCTGTTTTGATTATTTCCATCTCGGATTTCACCTCTACTTTATTTTCAATATTTTTGACAGCTTTTTGTAATTCACTTTCTACTTTGTTATCTTGTTTATTGTCGTTGTCATCTCTGAAAAGTTTTTTTTTATTTTTATTTGTCAAGATAGTTCAAATATACTTGTAAAACTTAGACACAGCAGTGATAATGGAAATATTATTATTAATTTCCCTCAAGACTAAAAAAAACTTACAAAAGATTTAGGTCATCCAGTGATTATGTAATTCTGAAATATATATATACATGAAAACCATAGCATAAAACAAAGTAGTTCTATTTAACACTTACTTTTATTGTCAAAATCATATGATTTGCTATATAATATATATAACAAACAGTGAGCTTTACGTTTCGCAATCATAGACCTTGTCATTGTCATTTTACATCATGAAGTATTGGTAATTAGACAATATAAATTAAAAAGAAAGAGTACTAACTCGTGCGGTCGTTTCGCGTGCCGTTCGTGCGAGCGCTCGGGCACATCGTCGGCGAGCTCCAGCCCGTCTAGTAGGTGCGCGTCGTTAAGCGCCGCCAGCTCGGGGTCCGCGTACTCCAGGATGTTAAACTGCTCGCCCATCTCCGCTGTGAGAGACTCAAGCAGTGCCTCGTCGTCCTCGCCGCCCAAACCAGTAAGAATGTCCACCTGGTGCATTGAAATATTATACTTTCGTCAACATATACTAATAAAAAAACAAATTCATCGAAGTTGTCAATGTAAAAGTATAATAATAAAACATTTTTGTTTATCCAAATGGAAGATTTGAACCCATATCACAAAATGCAAATAAATAACTTTGCTAATTAACATAATAATTTTTGATATAAAACTTATAACAATACAATACATATAATACAATAGCTATATTTTAAAATACATTGATAAAAACTTTGTATTTATGTCTTTTAACTAACTAAATATATTTATTTATCTGTTAACGGCGTTTTGTCGACAATTATTGTACATTAATTCTTAACCATACCTCTCCAATATTTCCCGCATCCTGTTCCAATTTATCCATATCTCCCATATCCATCTCATCAGTCCCTTGGTCTGCTGTAGAGTCATGCTTATTATCTCCGGTGCTTGCAACTAAAGTATAATAACTATACTTAATACTACAGTAAATTGTGACATTATTTTGCATAAACAGTAGTACAGGAGAAATAAAAAATACCATATTTTTTTGTTAACAGTTGTTCAATATAATTTCTTTATCAAAAATTGATGACTCAATAAAAAACGATAACATTAAATTTCCAAATTACAGAAAGTAACAAAACGCGTTGAGATTGTAATTTAGTCACAATATTCGCGGTAAAGAAAAGCAAATATATTTTTTTTATTAATTTATTTATATAATAAGGAATGAAAAAGAAAAAAAAAATTTCCATCCATCTGTTATGATTCATGTAGACTACAAAGCTTCATAAATGTGACAGGATATGAGATGTCTCATTGAGCACAAAAATGTTTTATGCGCCTTAAAGTCTTTTTATATACTCCACATTAAAAACGAGATGATTATCACTGTAATCAACTTGCAGAACGATGATGGAGATAAATTTCATGTTGTATTGTAAATAAAAATAGTAAAATAACATTACTAAACACTATGTTATGTATCATACCATGTTGTTGAGTAACAAGGGATTGTTTCTGTTCCATCAAATGTTGAACGACTGGATGTGGTATATTTTGTTGTATTTGACTGTTGTCCGCAGCTACTATACGTTGTTGCATTATCACTGTGAAAAACGTTTTTATGTTATTAACTTTATAACATTAATAAAGTTATTCTACAAATCTATTTTCAATTTCATTGTATCAAGAATAATTAGAAAAAATAGCCAAATGGTTTTTACTGTTGGACAGGTATCTTCTGGAGGCGCGAACAGATAAATAACTAAATTAACAATTCTTGTTCATAACACTGAAATGTTTTATAAGTTTTGATTATCTAAAGATTTTTAAGCATCAAATTTTTAATGACACGTTAATATAATAACAGGCAAATAACCACTTGATTTTGGGTATAAATAATAAGTATTAAAATTATTTTAATATATTATTATAACCACATTAACTAACTCTGGTGATCTGGTCTCTGTCCAGGCTGCAAAGGAGTACGAGGACGCAAAGCCACCGGGAGCGGCTGTCTGAATGGCTGACCTTCTAGGTTTACTCCATGAATCGTACCTTCTTCACCACCAGCTTCTAATAAAACAATATAAAAATATTAATCATTGTTTCCTTCACTTCGGTTCAAAAAAGTACGATGGGATTGGTATGACGGTCTCGCCTGTCAGGGGTCGCCTGGATAACCCTAGTAACACCCATGCATTACTGTTCCGATTTGAAGGGCGCAGTAGCAAGTGAAATCTCAAGAGTAAACTTTTACAAAATTTAAAAATACAATACAATATTATGCGGACATTATTTACCTTATATAAATCGGAAAATATATATATTTTTACAACATGGAAGTTTTAAATGCTTCTACTAAAACTTTGCATTTCGTAAGACAGCATTGCCCCAGAGGTGCAATGCTTTACAGTGATGTATGCAATGATGTATGCAAAAAATGAATTGCCGCAGTACTGTCCTACTAGCACATAATTTATATGTGTAGGCAGAAAATTATGCTCAATTCGTCGCTTTCTAGTGAATAGAGTTACTAACGCGGAGGCCACATTTTGTCCGGATGGCGCTGCAGAAGATCCCGCAGTTGCCGATTGATGTCGTCGTTGGTAGCGTAATGTAGGGGGAAACGCTGCGCTGGGAACGCACTCCGCGGCGCTTCAGCCGTAGGCGTAGGCGCGGTGGGCGTGGGTGGTGGCGCGCTCGGTGCAACATTAGCCACCGCCGGGTTACTCGGCGGAGGGCTGCTGTCTGGGGCGCGCATACGTTGCATCGCTGCTTTAAACGTAAAAGTTTAAGATTGTTTAAATCAATCAAAGTCACAGTAATCAATTGTCAATTAAAACTCGGCCGCATAATTGAAACGTTTGACTCCTTTGACCATAACGTTTTTATTTCTCTATAACAATTGGTAGAAATGTTTTTATCATACGGCAGTAATCCTGCTGTATATGACACAGATAGCGTAACGGTATTATCCTTGCCCTTGCTGCACGTCGTGGTAACATACAAGTCTGCACATGTTTCTTCTACCCTTTAAAATACCTTTCGTGATCGCCCTCAATACTTTACGACCGAAATTTTGTACGAAACGCACCAGTGTATATCTTGTATATTAAACTTAAACATAGCATACTTAATATAAGCTCTACCAAGCATATTACAAGGTTCAAATTTAAAAGAAACTTTTTGTTATTCGAGTCGATACTCAAGAATTGGTACGCTTACTGGAGGGGGATTACTCTTAATATTAAATAATAAAAAAAATCACCACGCCCATAGAAGCGAAGCGGGTGGCGGCTATTTGTGGATGAAAGAGGGAACCTTGTATGCGCTGGTCGTGTATTATCTGCTGCTGCTGTTGTGTCTGCTGCTGGCGCATCTGCTGCAGCTGCTTCCACTGGCGCTCTTGCTCGGCCTCGCGCGCGCTGCGCTGCTGGCCGCACGCGCGCTCCTGCTCCTGCGCACGCACAACCCACACGGTCACGAGAATTCGCGGTACCGTCGTTAGTGCCACCTTTACCAGACTCTATTATCTGAACGTAAATAATTACCGCAATCGTTTAAATATCATATTAAAGTATTTGTAAATTGTGGGTACTAATTTTGTTTTTGTATTATGTCTAAAACATGTTGATCTTTTGTTTAGTGACACAGACTAAAAAATGTATGTATAAATATATTTTCAAGTCTTATCATAAGTTCATTTATGACTTAACGTCGCCTGTCGATATATTATAACAAAATTATTTGTGGAAAACGTAATAACATTTTCTTTTACTTACAATGTGTTCATATTCGTTTTTGTGTTTAGATTATAAACATTTATTACGAGTAAAATTATGTTTTGCAATGTATTACTTGGTTAATTCTATATAATAGTACTCTATTTTAAATTCAAAATGTTCAATTGTTAAGTAATAGATATTTCTAGATACAAATAACTATATTCAAAATTTGTATACAACAGAAACCTGAAATCGCGTATTAATAAAAATAATAGAGGATAGTAATCCGGTCTCCATATGTACTGACCAAGTTCTATTGCACAAGTTATGTAACTCATTGCTCAAATAAAGTTAAACAAAAACCGTTCTAAATTTAGAACAAATTAATTTAAAGGCATAACAGAATTGTTATTACGTAATTAGTCATTTTTAAGCATGGAATACCAAAGTTGATCTGATTTACGTTCAGATAATAATAAGTGTTAATGAAACGATAACGGAAATTAGTCAGTTACCATTAGAATATAATCGTCGCTAGATAACGGGAAGTATTTATTGGAAGCTGTACTCTAGTCTTTCTTTCTCCTGTTTACTTCACAATATATGAATATTATTTTTAATTCATTAAACAATAATAATATTAACAGCCTATGTTTGCGAGCAAAATAATGTCACCTAAAAGATATATAGAATATAATTTTTTTTTCAATAATTTAAATTGTTTTAAATTACTGTCAATTATTTTTAATAACTACGCATTCCAATTATTGCATAGCTTGTAGCCAGTACAATAAAACAAAATGTTACAGGGATCCTCCTCCTATCTAATACGAAAGTGCGTAGATATTTTAAATGTAATATGTAATAATTATACAAATTCTTATAATAATCGACGCTATATTAAAATGTTTGCTGACCAATCACAGTTACCTTGTGAAAATAACTTTGAATGCTATTTACAGATAATCGCTGTTAACTGAATCTATATTCATTCCTGAATCCTACTCGCTTTAGTTTACATGCTTGTGTTAAATTATTGGCACCTAAAAACTTTAATGTTTACTATTTCTTCGAAATTTACTAAATTTATGTAGTCTATCAAAACATAAACAAGTTTTAATAAAAAATTATGATAAACTATATTGATATTTTAATAAAACTATTATAATGTTTACATTTGCTACACTATTATTCATTTGATAACATAAAAATAACAAAAACTATTACAAAAATGCAAATGACAATAAAAAAGAAGTCCTGAGATGAGGCTATTAATAAATAAATCAATTAGTGTTGTATTAAAATTCCTGTGAACTTAAATCTAGTTAACAAAATAGACACGTGAGCGTTACACAGCAACTCAAAACATTGGACTAAGGTAAATCTATTTCGTTAGAACTGTTAGCACACCACAACCAGCAACCTACAACCAATGTTAAGGCCAACACACTACCAAGGCAAAGCGTGAAAATAAATTTGAAACAACATTACGGAGACAGGGACACGAGTCCGGGAGGCGTTTTGAGAATGGGACACACCGTACCCTTCAATCGAAACAAGCTAAAAGTAAAAAAAAAAAATAAACGAAAATAATCACACAGCTTTACAACGCCATAGAATTGCCAAACACGTTTGTTGGGTGATAACAAATTTAGAGTTATTGTGTGGTGAAAGAGGACCGCGAGGTGCAACGCGCAATCACCCAACAATCTTTGAAATGCGTCTCGCACACACATATCTGCCTGGTAAATAATGTTTAATGTATATGTGAATTTGTATCAGTAACATTAAATGTTGTAAGTGCATTAAGTTGTAAGTAGATTGAACTCGAGTAAAGCTTTTCTCAGTAATCTAAGTATTAAAACCGATTCATTGAATGTTTAAATAATAATTGTGGTACACGGATATAAATCGGGATAGAAGGAAGGAATCATTTGCAAAATAGAACAAACGAAAAATCAATCATTTATGCTATTTTTTTTTCATTATTTTTTGAGATCTATTTTTTTTAAGTATAGTGAATACTTTTAATAATTTCAAATGTTAAATTTGAAGTATACTGTATAATACAACTCGAATAAAAACATTCCATCAAGTCTGAAGCATCTATTGTCGTTATCTCTAGGAAGTGAATGTCTAAATCATTACTTTCATTCAAATAATATAAAAAAATATTAAGATCGTTTTACATGTCAGCTATGTATAAGAATTTCGTGGAATTTACAAAACAAAAATATTAATAAATATAACTTATATACTAAAATAGGCAAAATAGATATAAAAGAATGTAAAATAGAAGAATATGATAGTCATGTTATATCGCTGCTACAATAATTTGTGCACGAGATTCATGATAAAAAAGTATGTGTAATAGTGAGAAAAGTACAGTATTCAATGGCAAATAATATTCGTGATTATGATTTGTTTTTAATCACAGCTGGACCAAGTGGTTCAGTAAAATATGGCAAAAACGAATCGATTTTTTCGCCTGTAAACACATACTTTTGATGGGAGTGGCAGAAATGTGTGTGTGAGTTGTCGACAGCCGGCGGCGGCGGCGGCAGCAACAGCATCAGCAGCGAGCGCGGTACCGTATGCGTGTGCGTGGTGGGGGGCACGGGCGCGGGCGCCGGCGCCGGCGCGGGCGGGGGCGCGTGCGCTAGCCGCGGCAGCGTGCGCATGATCTCGGACGGCGTGAGCACGCGGATGTGCGCGTCCGCCTCCAGGAGCCCGTCCGCCGTCACCGTGACGTTGGGCGCGCGCACCACCGGGCCAACGCTCGGCGCGCCGCTCGCCACGCCGCTCGGTGTGCTCGTCCCGCCGGGCGCGCCCGTCCCGCTGGTCACGGGTGGCGCGCTCGGTGCCGCGGACACGCTCGCGGCGACGGGCACGGTGGACGCGGCGCTCGTGCACTCGGGATCGCTCGTACCGCTCGTGCTCTGTCCCGCACGCAACTCATAGAATCAGACCTCGCTCGGTGCGCTCGTGTCGTACGAAAGTATTCCAACATACGAGACGGAATCCGTGTCCAATTTACCAGTCACTTATAATACTTATAATGTAATGGTGACAATGTTACTATATACCTTAACGAATATCCTACCACAAAAAGAATTAAAGCATTTAAAAAAATACATTACCTAGTATATTAAAAAGAATAATACAAAATATTTTCACATGGTACATGATGTACGGTAAAGTTAGATAAATAATTATTAAATTAAAATAATTATTTTTCAAGTTATCATGTAAGAATTCCTGGAATTATATAATTTCTGTAATGTTATTGTATTTATTCTAAACATACTGTATTCTTACAAAATTTATTGCCAATATCTTTGTAATGTAATTTTAAGTAATAGTTTGTTTTCATCAAATGCATTCACTAAGAAGCATGTGAAAAGTTACTTTCTACTTTGCATTGCAATGCATTTAAAATTATTAAGTATATATGATTAATTATTTGTTTGTTAATGTCATGAAATACAAGACAAAATTTGACTAATTAAAAAATTTCACCCGATTAAAGATTATTAGTAATTATTATTCATTGGTAATAAACATATTAACTACACATATTACACATTAAATGTGAAAAAGTAAATACAAATTTAATAAATATTGGTTAAATTGTACAAATGCAATTTGCATTTAAAACGGGTGAAACAAACATACATAATACAAGAATAATTTATATAATTTCAAAATTTTTTTATACTATGTAAGTAACGTTAAATCTCTATTATTACTGTAGACTCTCGCTTTAATTTTGTAATTACTATGAAAAATATAATAATCAGTGAATATTTTATGTTATAACCTACATTATATCATTTTTTTTTTATTTTAATTTCGTAATAATTTAATATTAAGTTTTCATAAACTTTATATACATAGCATTGACATGTGTAATATTACTAAAATAAATAGTAGAATCTACAGACTGCTAATTTTAGAGTATATACCATAAAATTAATGAATGGGTATAATTAATCTCATTTTTTAGGATAGAAATACCACATGAAGAGCTTCAACTGACCAAAATATTTGAATGCAAATATTGAAGCTATAATTTAATGTCTATAAACATTACAATAACTGCAAGAATGACAAAAACGCGTGTTAGATCTTAGATAACGTTATTTTATTTGCCGACAAATATTTGGAGGTGTGAAACAAGCGTTCATATAGGGATGTGAAGGCACACATTTGTAAACACAGTGGTAAGTGAGTTGGGTTAGCACACACACATCTTGCGCACACGTAAAGCGTTACTCACTTGTTGTGCTTTCTTCATGCGTATCGCGCTGCGGTTGTCACGCGCGCGCTGCAGATAAGGCGCCTTCTGCTCGGAAGGCAGCGCACGCCACTTCTTAAGTATCTGCTTGCACCGATCAACCCAATTGGGGAATTCGGCCTTCCATTCCGGATGGTTTGTGTTCGCGTATAGCACAGCAGAAATCGTCGCCGCCGAACCTAAACCTAGATGCAACCAATTGATTACAGAAAGTTTAGAAAACAATGTTATATTTATATAGTAAGAAAGTACATATGCAAAATGTTACTCACTATAAATGTCAAATAGTATAGTTTGGCCAACATATGACACTGAAATAATATGCTATATGAGGAGTGGCAACATAACTGTAATTTTCATTAACGGAAACCATGAAGATATTCATTCAGGTATCCAACCTGTGATATTATGCAAAATTATATCGTAATAAATAAAGTTGTCACAACTAATTCTTTACACAATTAAATGAGCGAATATGTTATTTCTTGTCATATTATGATGATATTTTTAATAGTAAATCTATAGCTTATCACAATTCCAAATCAGAATAGTTGTGTTACAAGTCCTTTAAGTTAGCTTGTTGTGAACTTTTCAAGGAAATTGTTAAATTTAAAAATAAATAACGATAAATGAGTTAACTCTCCAATTGTCTTTGCTTATAATTTTAGTATAATAGTAGAAGTTATAATTTTTTCTATGATTACTTTTTTTAGTAAAATGACAGAACAATCTGTGGAGCTTAGAGTGAAGTAGCTAATGAAAACAGCGTCCACGATCCAGTGGCCGGCTCGGGGCTCCGCGAGGCGGAGATTCCACCTACGGAGCAACTCTTCGCGCGCATCCCTTCGCCACCGCTCCCGTTCTTCCGGGAGCAGACCAGCGCCCTCCGTTTTCGCTTGCACGCACCGCGCATATACCTTCGCTAGGACCTCGGCATCTAGGTCCCAGGGTGGTGATGCCGCCAAGAGGCACGCCGCATCGTGGGACACCGTGCGATATCCGCGTATCACTCTGACCGCCATGACACGTTGCGGTCTAAACAACTGTGCCCTGTTTTGGGCGGTCAGAGCACCAACCCACACCGGTGCCCCGTATAAAGCCATGGACCTGACGACGCCGATATAGAGACGCCGGCAGATCATGGAGGGTCCTCCAATGTTGCGGAGGAGCTTTCCTAGAGCACCCGCCGTCCGGACGAGTTTCGGAGGCAAAAGGCGGAAGTGCTCCCAGAAATTTCAGCGACTGTCGAGAACGAGCCCCAGATATTTCATCTGAGACGGGACCCCGACAGCCGTGTCTCCTATTTGAAGGGCTGAGCAGGCCTAAGACCGACCCCTGTGGAACTCCACACTTCACCGTTCTATGGTGAAGTGTGCCGTCACGTCCGGAGTACATGATGGGTTGACCTTGCAGAAACGCCCCGATTATTCGCCGCAGGTACGGAGGCACTCGGAAGTAAATGAGTGCCTCCTAGATGCATTCGAACGGCAACGTGTTAAAAGCATTAGCGATGTCTAAAGACACCGCTATCAACACGCCGGCGGCGGCCACCGCTTCCTCCGAATGGAATTTGACGTGTAAAATCGCATCAATCGTCGATCTGCCCACTCGGAAACCGAATTGGCGTTCCGCTTAATCGGGGCCCTCCGCGATAAGGTGCTGGACGATGCGGGCTACCAAAAGGCGCTTAAAAAGCTTGCCCACCTCGTCCAGCAACATTATCGGCCTAAAGGTCGACGGGGAATCTGCCGGCCGACCCTCCTTCCTTAATAGTACCAGGCGGCCCTCTTTCCAACAGGCCGGAAAACGACCCGTTGTCAGGCACAGGTGTAAAAGGCCTGTAACCCGATCCCCTAGCGCGGGAAGCGCCAGGCAGAGAGCTCGACCTGGTATACCGTCAGGTCCGGGGGCGGTTTTCTTGGCTCGGAGCTTCAGTGCTGCGACCTGAAACTCACCCCCTGCCACCTGAGGGATCTCCTCAGCAACCTCTGCTCCTCGTTGTCGAGGGACCGCCATGGCTGGAGGGTTGTGCCCAGATCTGCTAGGAAATAGGGTAGACACAACGCTCTCCAGCTGCTGAGATTGCATGGTCTCCGTAAGCGGAGGCGCCTGCGCGCGAAGTTTCTTCCACGCGGCGTGGTACGGGCGCCCCCACGGGTCCGCGTTTAGACCATCGAGAAGTTCCCTCTTCCCGGCGTCCTTCGCTTTGGTGATCACCAGCTGCAGCAGCCTTCGCACTTCCAAATAAGTGCTATGCAGCTGGCGTTCGATCTCCTCCGATACCTCGTTCCGCAACCGCCGTCTCCTGCGATAGTGTGTGTACTTGCGTCGTGCAGCCGTGCACTCCTTGCGGAGTCCGGCGATTTCGGACAATCACCGGTACATAGCCCGCCTTGGAGGACGGCGCCTGGCGCCAGGCATCGCGGTGTCACACACGCTGGTCAGTGTGGATCTCAACTCGAGAGCCCCACTGTCCGCCTCCGTCGGTTCGGCGCAAGAACACCAAGATTGGACGATCGAGGGTTCTACGAGTAGATCCCGATCTAGCTGGGCTAGGGACCAGCGTGGTAACGCGTCTCGTCCGGTATTTGGGCGAGCCATCACCGACTCCGAGTTGGGGGAGACCTCTACCCTTATGTAAAGAAGATCAGAGACTCTCTCTCCGACCCGGTCCAGAAACCGCTCAAACTCACTGAACGGTTTGTTCGGGGAAAAATAAATGCGTATAAAAAGTAAGGCCACTCAAGGAGACGACAACGAATCCTTCTCCCCGGTCAATAACTGTCAGGGGAGATGAGCCGCACGTCAACACTATGACTGCGACAGAGCCCTCGGTGTCACCAGCCCAATTGGGCTGATCCGACACATAGTAGGGCTCTGCTGCCACCACTACGTCCATCGACCACTCCAGCATGGTTTGCAGGAGGAGATCCTGCGCCCCAGCGGAGTGGTTGACGATGGCCTGTAGGAGACGCAGTGGTGTGTCCGTTGTTAGGTCGTGTCCATGAGTGACCCGGCTTCGGGCTCTGCGCGCGGCGCCTGAGGGGTTGTGGTCCGACCAGCCGGCCTCTTACCCTTTTTGGGGGGGCGCAAACTTTTTGGTGCCGATGTAATGATCGGCAGGCCTACCTGCTTCCGGCACGCGGGACAGTGCGCCGTGTCTGTGCATGCCGCGGACTTGTGTCCCGGTTTTCCGCACCTAAAGCAGACATTGGCCCGCTCGACTAGCGCATGGCATTGCGCCCCCGTATGCTAACTTAAGCAGCGGTAACATCGCAACGGCTTATTGTTTCAGCACCTTCACGCTGGCCGAGCTCCACCCGACGAGTAGCTTGGCGCTGCCTTAGGTGAGCTGCTTCGTAGCAGCTATGGGGCACAGCACGATGGCAGACCCCACGCCAAACCTACCGCGCCGGATGTCGCCGACCTTCACGTGCTCCAGCGAGCAGCCGGTGGATCTCACAATCGCGGAGGCAACGTCCTCTTTTTCCACCGAGTCATCCAATCCGGAGACTCGCATCCCGACGCACTCGGTCGCCGTTACCACGAGAAATTTGCTCGGCAAGGCCTCCCGAAACTCGCAGCAAGCCGAACAACCTTCGGGTTGGCCTTCTCACCGGAGACCTCGAGTACCCGGGCCCCGATGATGGTTCGGCGGAATCTGAGCCCCGCAATTCCCTGCACTGACTAAGGTCCACCTAAGCTCTTGCCACAGCCAAGACTTTCTCGTAGGAAAGGCCTTGCACCGAAGCCTCGTCCGGCACCGTGATAACAACGGCTGCCGTCCGGGGTGGCATAAGCTTGGCCCCCCTACATTGTCGCCTTTTAGCTGCGGCCGACTGTTGCGGCTGGGCAGCTGGAGCCTTCTTTTGCGCGGGCTTGGCTTTGTCTTTGCCCCGTTTGACCACCGTAGTCTAATGGAGTCTCCATGGACTCGGGAGGTGGCAGCGGTTTTGGCGCTGGCTTGGCCTTGCCTGCGTCAGAGCTGTTACCTTTGCCCTTACCCTTTGCCGTCTTGTGGGTACACTCCATGGGTGCGGCGGTTGGTACAACAGGTGCGGCATCATGAAGTGTTCCTTTTTTCGCGATCGTTACTGACAGTGGCGGTACTCCTACTCCTACACAAGAACGTAAGTTCGGCATATCCCTTTTAATTATTATACTGTTCTAATAAATCATAAGAGCTACAAAGTCTAAACACCACCATATATAAAAAAATGGCAAAATCACTTCATTTATTAACACATTCCGTGTCAGAACGTTTTAAAATTTTTCCCTTGGTACTTGTGAGAATGATATATGGAGACAATTTTTAATAATTAATTTAGTTATTAACAATTTGACTTACTCTTGATGTGGATTAAAGTTGTATGTAATTGTCTTAGTATTAAAGTAATTATTTAAGAAAACATGCGAACAAAACTTTTTCAAAAGATATTTCAGCTTGGTTCGAATATACCCCATGTGGCACGGAAAGTGTCAATATTTTTTAATGTAGTATATAAGTACTCAGGTTTGCCCTGCAGGCACGCCACTGACTACTAGTATGTACTAGCAGGGTATTTTCTTATAGATAATAAATATAGAGAGAGGACAGGGTGTGCGTGATTTGGCTAGTAAATAATGCAAGTGTTGGGTGCGCTCACTCTCATCGGCGCGCATCTTGTCAGCACTGCGCTGGTTGTAGGTGGGTGGCGGCGCGGCGGGCTGCTCGGTCCAACCGCTCGACCCGCACTCCGAGAACAGCGGGCTCAGTGCGCTGTTGCTACTGCACCAAAACAACATTACACTAGACACATTCCTAATAATACAACAATACATATAAGTGTGTTATAAAAATCGTTTACACCAGACTATATAAAATACCATATCAGCCAACTGAACATTTTCCAGCGGCTCTAATAAATTTTAACAGGCATAATGCATACCGTAAATGACGAACTCACACTTGAATGCGGTTATGAAAGATATTACCGCCGATAAATTTACATCAACAAACAACTTAATGACGTAAATGATGAACATGTGCCAAAAAAAATTTAGATATTTGTGATGCCACAAAAAATGTATGAATATACTTTTTCTGTAATGATATTTTTTTTCATTAAAATTTTCAGTAGTTTGTCTTCTTAAATATTAGTCTTACTTCGAAAAAGTTTCTCGCTGTTAGTCTTTTTGACGACTTTTACAGCCTCATCGGACTTAGGGCTGACAATGAAGCATAAAAATTAGACATAGTGACGCAATTTATCTATAGCCTTGAATGTTTTATTTAGCCAAGCAATGACTGATATAATGATCGCCTAGAATATATGCAAGGATAAATTAATCGCAAATTCACAAAAATTAACAAATATATTTTTTGTAAAAGGTTGATGACAGCGGAATGATAATTTTTTATGGGCACCTCTTTGTTATGGGAAATATTGATTATATATCTCTGTTACTTAAAATCAAATAAACATTCTACATGTCTTGTAATGGCAAGGCGTTATCGCGTCTCCTTGACTGCCACTACACCCGTATTTGTGTGATAGCAGTTTCTGAGCGAGACGCGTTACCCATATTGGGATGATGCTTATTTGGCTACTTGGCGAAGGATTTATGTATATATGTATGTATTTATGTGTTATTGTAAAATTTCACAGAAAGTACCAATAGTATTGAATCGTTATGTACGTAATACGAAATTCGTTTATAATGAGAAAAATTTTAAATGTTAAATTTCAAAGGATTTCCTTCAAAAATTGCGTGGGCACTAGACATGTTAACAGAAGTATCAGTGCATCATATTCACCTGCTACCAAACTCTGTATGATAGGGCGACGCGTAATCCATGGGGCTCTGCAACTGTTGCCGCTGCTGTGAATATGGAGTACTAGCCATTGAGTTCACATATGATGCCGATGACTCTTGTGACTCCTGAAATAATGTTTACGTATTAATTTTCCTTATTTTCTACATTATCTTTATGAATTTTATATTTATTTTTAGAATATTTAGAAAATATAGCATATACAGGATATGTTTACAAAAAAATTTAGTAATGCTGTCTATACATTTAGTATCATAATTTACCAGTCCAAGTAAGATTTTGGATAGTAAATAACAATCCGCAAATAGCTAATTGAACCTTTAAACCATAAATACACAAACTGTATTCTAACCATTCAAATGGAAAAATAGTAGTCACCTGTGAGTCGTCAGTGAGTACTCCTTTGAATATCTCATCTACATCGGTGCCATCCATATCAGGGAGTGTATCTCTCACCATCGCATCCAAATTCATTCCTAATAGTGACAAGTCATCTTTCGGCGAAATCGTCGAAGCCTGGGATGATCCACCAGTTTCTGAAAAAAAAAAAGTTACTATCATTTTAAGATATATCTGTTTTACTTTTACATTAGTTTAATAAAACAAAAATGTTTTCGCTAATGTCTTCTTCTTTTAATCGCAAATACTACGATCAAATTATAATCTAAATGGTAATTGCGATTAAAAAATCGAAAATAAGCAAAACATTTTTTGTTTTATTAAGTCAGAATATTCCGCAAAGTAAAGCTAGAATCAATTAAAATATTTTATCGGTATAATAAAATTCTTAGAAACTGAAAACTAACCACTGCTAACTGTTTCAGTTTTGGTACTATGCACGGTTGGTATATTTTCTGGTGTAGCAGTCGGTGGTTGTTCAGGTTCACTTGACTGTGGACCCAGGATTGCGTTCTTTAGAGCCGTAGAATCCTCTGTGTGCTTTAAATGTCCCTCCTCAGGATTCTCAATCTTGATTTTAGCTGTACCATCTGCATTTACGCAACTAGTTTGATCATCCTTTTCATCTTTTGGTTTTAGAGAATTTAATAACTCTATTTCCTCCTGTAGAAAAAATTTAACAATTTTGTACAGGCGATAATATCGTGTGTACAAATACATAACAACAATTGATAATAATTAAAACCTTAACTGAAAGACACTTGTTACAATAGAAATGATTAGATAAATAGTGAAGTCTTTACAATAGTAGAGAAAAAAGAAATAGTTCCATCCCAAAAGTGATATATTCTATTTAGTGTCATAAGAATACTTATGAGTTATACTCTTTCCAACAGTTTATATATAGTCAAACAAAAAATACGCGCTGAATTCGGAATTTCTTTATTTTTCTAGGTTTAACATTTGGTTTAGGGGCGCCTCATTTTTGACGAAACAACGTTCGAAATTGTTTTGAATACTAATTTGTCCGAATTGTATGTATTTCTTATGTATCCTTAAGGGCAACATTGAATTTTTATTCTATTGAAATACTAATGCATCAAATTAAGATAGCTTAGAAAAGAAAACCATGATAAAAAGTTTATTATCAAACGACGTCCTTACGGTATTGAGTGATATAATGAAGGAGGTATCATTGTCGTTGAAACTGGTGAGCGCTGCCAGCACGTCCTCGCCCTCGCTGTCGGAGTTCTCCGCGTCCAGTTTGAAGTCACGCAGCTCGCGGTAGCCTTCCGGAGTGCCGCCTCGCACTGAACCACCAGGGCTCTCTGAAGGATTGCCTACGATTTTTTTTTAACGCACCCTTGAATATTTAACTAAAAACTAAGCTCCAGCTCACAAGAATAATTACCAAAAATAAGCACTTTTCTAAAAAACAGTACATACTGATTTAATGTAAAAATCTACAATAAAAGTAGAGATTAAGTATATGGGTTTTAATATTGTAATAAAAACATTATACATACAATTTTAATCAAAAGAATACTGAAAAACAACAGAACTCACCCGTAGAACTAATAGCAGGTTTGACTGGCTCAAGTAAATCTTTACCAAAGAAAGCTTCTTGCATGTAAGATGGGAACTGCTCCATCAGTTTAGAGCGAGGTTTTCGTCTAGGTTTCCTCTTGTTGCTCGGCGACTCTACGGAAAAAATAATAATTGTAAACAACATTTGTAGAATAAGTGCTTGTTTTTGCTATTAACTCATATATGTCATTATTAGTTTAAATGATTAAACATTATTTACCTCCAGATGCTTGTGTGCCATCCCCTTCTTTATCTTCATCAGCTTGCGCTTTCGCATTTGTCTGTCTCTGTCTAACAACGAATCCGCCAATACCCAATTTATTAAGGTTCCTCTGTCGCTTCCTTCGTAACACAGTAAGCCCGGACTCTATCGAATATACTGTGAAACCTTCGGGCGGCGGCCCGTCGCTCGCCACGTTCCAAAGCGTGCCTTCTTTAAAGTTTGTATTGGTTGGTACACCTAATATAAAATTGAAAGAGACTTTATTCATATGAACAAATGATCCTAATACATAGAACTGTTAAAAAATTTGACAATTATCTATAAATATTTTTTTATGTTATTTTAAGTCTACACAAATTTATTCTTGATAAAAACATCCATACCATTAAAATTTTTTTGTTAAAAAAAGTATTTTAGTAAAGTCTTAAAGTAAGACTGCCTCTAAATTTCTATTTATTGAACATACCTGGTTCATCTTTAACTTCTGCACTGCTGTCTGGCTTGGGATCCTCAGCCATCTCATTGTCTGCATTCTGAACCACTGTTTCAATAGATGCCATTATTTCTGGTCCATAAAGCCAGCGACCAACACAAAAAAATTCAAGTTAGACTTTCTATATTTTTTATATTACATTTTCTAAATTGAAATTATTTAATATTATTGCTAGAGTCAATTTTTATAAATTTTTTGTTATTATTAAATTTTTTACATTTATTCTCATGTAACACATGTACACAATGTTATATTGTAACATTTCTGAACAAGACATAAAAAGAATATGTAATAATTAATTATAATTATTACAACTATAAAAATTATTCTAGTATATTACAAAAAGATAATAAAAACATTAATTGGACATTTGAAATTAAAAGTAAATATTGTTCAAGATTTTAGTACTTATTTATGTATTCGAATCCAATAACATAAAGATTACATAAAAATTTTGAATTATATATTCAAAACAAAAGGGTAGATAACAGTAGCAGCATTACAAAATTGTACTTTAATAGTTTATCTAAAAATATAACATTTCCCTCACCGGCGTCCTTCTCAGCGTTCTCGTTCTTGAATCGCCTTTTGCGCCTGGTGTGCGTGATTCCCATGTCCGCCTCGAGCTGCTTCATGTGGTGCGCGCCACGTTGCGAGAGGCACACGTCGTCTACGTAGTACTCGCCAGCTAGGCCAAGCGCGTGCGCTGTGAGGCGCGGCGCTTGCGCGCCCGCCCCTGTCGGTTCAGTGGCCGCGCCCCCCGCGCTTGCCCCTCCGCTAGAGCCGCACGGCAACGCGCGCGACACGTGCGGCGGCGGTACGTCGCGACCACGGCACATCACGCACTTATACCTACAGTCACGTTATTCATTACTTAGTTGTACTACTGATGAGATTTTAATTTTATATAATATAAAATATATACTGTTTCGATTTGTAGTGCACTTTTAGTCAACGAAAACACATTACAAAAACCACAAACCAGTTACCATCTCATGTCTCAATGCGACTGGCGCAATATACTGTGTAAAAAACCTAAGCTACACCTCTTTGTTATGGCATGCTCATATCTTTCTCATTATCTATCTGTAGTATCTCTAGTAATATTGGCAGCACTTTCACCTTACTGTATTGCTTTGCTTGAGCACGACTTTCCACCAAGCAAATATTTTGTTTCTCTTCTCACGTTTAATGTGAGCAGGTTAAAATACTTAGGAACATTAAAATAACACGCACCCTGCCCGGCAGCATATCTCCGCGTCGTTTTCACTACGTATGGAGTCACAGGAAGCGTGCAGCCAACGCTGGCACGTCTCGCACTGTATTATCAGTTCCCCGTCAGAGTACGGCTCTGAACACACACAGCACATCACCAGTGACGCGCAAGGCGCGCATTCTAAAAAAGGTCATAAAAAGTTTTATTGTACATACAGTTAGCGAAACAAAATTATTACATCTTTGTTTATAAGAAATATACATAGCTTTAGAAAAACGCTAATGAATTTAGGTAATAACAAAAATTTTATGTTGATATACTTAAGTGCGTGCAATATTAAAAAGGTCAGATCCACAATTAAATAATTAAAATTTCCTTCCACTTCCTCCAACCCATTGCTAAACTTTTAATTTCATGTTTAATAATAGTCTCAAAATATAACTACATGAAAAATATAACAAAAGAACTGCACCTTACAGAAATAATGAGACATG
>DWQX01002217.1:0-22905 GCA_018245475.1 Pharmacophagus antenor
ACGTAGAGACTTAACCGCTGCTACTCATTGAAATTCGCCGCATTTGTGTGCAAACTCTCGGCTTAATCACCTTACCCATTAACAGTGTTTTGAAATTGAGCTAAATAACCTTTTGCTAACTTGTTGAATTTGCTGTTCAATTGTAAGCCATTTTAAGTGAGGATAAAGAGATTTTTAATTTTTCGCATACCTTATTCTTCATGTTCCTTTATGTAAAACTAACCATATTTAATTATCTAGTTTTTAACGGTCATTCTTTTTTTTGTTTGATATTGTATACATCAAAGAAGGCTCCGTAAGAAATTGAGTTTTAATAATTAATCTTTTACATTGGAGATTTTAAGCAATTTTCAATCTCCTAATTTCTTTTTAAATTTTGTTAGTTTTTTTATTATTTATTGGAAGGAATGGATCACGGAACTGCTTCATTGAAATTTCAACTCTAAAAGTGGGAGAATAGTTTGGTTTTGCACTTTTAGGTTAAAATTTGTCGTTTCAGTATTACTTAAGAAAATTATCTGTTTCGTTTTAACTAAGTAAGCGCCAATGTAGTTTTAAGACCTAACAGCATGCGATACTATTTACAGTATTAGAGCAGTTCAAATTTGCACTTGACCTTTACTTGTTTCGATGTTATGTGACTTTGGGGTCGTAGAAAGCGAAGAGTTACATCAGGTTCTCATATGTATGACTGCCGAAACACGGCAATGCTGCTGTGATGAGAGATTGACATTGAGCTATCCAGGCAGATTCGAAGAAACCTATCATTATTAAAAATCCACTACTTAGTGATGATATAAGGTTCGCTTCCTAGGATCTCTGTTTTGCGTGGTAGGCGGTAAACCACTGCGCCACGGAGGCAGTTTAAATGTTATTCTGAAATTATCCACACACTATATGTTACTAAGCCTGGTTTTAGGAATTTTCGAATTGGCGTAACCCATACGAATCAGTAATCAGAACCTTACTTCGTATGCCGATAAAATGTAGTTTAGTGTTCAACCCAAAAACATAAAGATATACTTTTACAGCTGTTATTTATTGTTATGTTTGTGTTTCTTCGAGCTTAGCACTTCTAGGTCGCGTATTAAGCCGTTACATGAAGCTGGGATTGGTACATATATTAAATACACTGTTACTAAAAGTTTTTTTTTGGATGGAAAACTTTTACGGTGTACAGGTTTATGAGCTCCACATGGCATCAAAAAGTTGTTGTTTGAAGTAACCCACCCTTACTTACTATTTGATCGAAGAAGATCATTCTAAATATACATAATATTTATTTCTTTAAACATTGTATATTATTTATTTCTTTGTGTAAACTTGTTTCTTATGCCATTTCATTTCATGGACATCACCGACCTTGAGGCAAAAGACGGTAAAGCATATAAGGTATTAGGCAGTACACTAAGGCTTTGACATGATACCTTGAATACATCAATGTTTTTACTTTTTTTTAAATTCAAAGATATCATGCAACTATCCAAACTCTACTACTTATGTGGATGGCATAAGAATCGAACCAGTGGCCCCAGAGTTATAAAATTAGTGTGTTAACCACCTCGACACGTAAAGAGTTGATTATTATAAATTAATATCTTTTAGTCTAACCATAGATATTTTGAGTATAAGAAATAAATTTACGTGTAGATCAACAATTAAGTGTTAGGATATCATAGTGTGGAATTTAGATGAAGTGTTATTTATGTTCCATAGAAAATTAACCCTTTCAGTACATTTGACGAGTGAGACTCGTCATCTGCTTACTTGGGCGAAGGTACGGTGGACGAGTCTGACTCGTCATCTAAATTTGAGTAGTAGGCGTTGATTTTTGCGCCACCCCACCTAGTTGGCGTTTCGTTAACAATTACCTAACCTTTGTTTTCGACATCTTACAGTTGCAAATAATTAATATTTTATCCTTGTTTTTTTTTGGCATGGAAATGAAAACAGTGACAGATACCTTTGCATTTACCGACATGTTTTGAAAAATACCATACGGTACAAAATTATTAGACTTTAAGATCGTTCTTGTTCTTTATAAATATTTCTATATTGTTTCAATTATACATTTATTT
This sequence comes from Pharmacophagus antenor, assembly GCA_018245475.1. Taxonomy (NCBI): domain Eukaryota; kingdom Metazoa; phylum Arthropoda; class Insecta; order Lepidoptera; family Papilionidae; genus Pharmacophagus; species Pharmacophagus antenor. The sequence continues at coordinate 2,079 of DWQX01002217.1, forward strand.
ACATTTTTAATTGAAATGTTCTTTCAAAAATATATTTATATCTCCAATATAAGTATATTCCAAATAAAATGTATTACATATTAATCCAGATCGCAACAAATTAAATCCGTTATATATGCATAAACGTCTCCAAATAATTCAGTACTCAAAGGGTTAAAGAAATACTTTATTCATTTATTTAGTTCTTTATATACTGCACACGAAAGCAGACCATTCCAAGAGGCATTTTCTTTTCGTCAACTTAGAGGGTTGTGAATAAAAATACAGTGAGTGTTAAAAAAAAAGTTACAATAAGAATAAAAAAAAATAACAATGGAACGAAAATTACAAGTTATAATATTACATTTAAAAAATATTTACGTAAAAGAAGACAAATTAGACAAAACTAAAAATATGGTTCCGATATTTCCGGCTACATTCTCGGAATATATTTCTAGCTGACGTTTACTGGTTTTACAGGCTATGAAAGATCTTACTGTTACCTAACCAAAGCAATAACTAGGATTGAAAGTGTGACCCCGCTTGATAGCTGAGCATTAATTCCGAGAATTCACATTAACGAAGCTATTTGTTATATGTCCCGCGAGGATGTAAACTATCCTAACGTATTCCACAACGTATGTCAATGTGCGTCTAACAATTTTAACTGCCTTTGGCTTACCACTTGCTTTGTAACACGAAAGTCCCGGGTTCGATATCGGTGCCACATTAGTAGAGAAGTCTAGATGATGATAAGATTTTTTCGTAACCGCTTGCCTAGCTACAACCTTTAGTCTCAACTTGCCGCCATAAATACATTGCAGTGTTCAGAGTACTTTGGATGGGCACAGTTCAGCACATACTGCCCGACTTAATATTATGTGAAATCAAGGACGTGTTAGCTTATAGCTAATAAAAAATACGCTGCTAATATGAAAGTTGGTGAATTTCTAATATTTTTCACTATGTTTTTTTCTTGCCAGAAACTTAACTTCCGAGAGGATTGAACTCGTGCGTCTTTGAGTGGTAATACAACTAAACATATTTTATATTTATTTAATATTTTAAGACGAAAAAAGAAACGAAGTATTATATGAATACATTATAATGCTGAATTAAATCGGTTAATAAATTCTGATTTTTTATTATGCAAAACTGTGTATATGTACGTAGTTTATAATAAATTAGTCGCCAGGGTTCAATCTAAAACGTCATACAGAGCGTTGGCAAAGTTTGAACAGGACAATAGTATGCAGCGGATCGCTAGAAGCTATAGTCTAGGAGTCGGTGGTATTTTATCAGCGATGAATATCACTTGATTATAATTTTTCCAATTTTAGATATAAAAATTACTAGTATTTTGTACGTAAAATTAGGGTAATTATTGCAATCATTGGAATATATTTTTTCATTTCAATATGGTCGATTTTATATAAAATTTTTAAGTTGAATAAAATTGCACTCCTTATATTAACAGACCGCTTTTATTCAGTGAAAAAGTTTGATAAAAGTTCAAATGCTGGTAGAAGTGCCCGTAATAATAAGACGTTAGTTTATCTTCACATTACTAAATGAAATTATTGCAATAACATCTATGAGGTAACAGGGGTTATACAAGTCGCGCTTTGTATAAGTACATATCTAGTTATATAAGGTCTCGAAAAAAACACATTTACTATACCCTCACCATACATTATTTTGTCATCTGCTTTACTTCTGTCACGTTTCACACCCGCCTCCACCGCCCTTGTCAGCCAGGAGTTCTGGCTTCTTTTTATTAATTAATTAGTTCACGTATTCCGGATCCGTTAGCCTTGAGTCTGATGTAGCTGTAAAAGTCTGCAACAAAACTAACAGCGTCTAAAATATCATTACTATCCAGAGACCTCTCCCACGAGTGAACAATGTCTTCAGTACTTTAATTTTGATTTAATCAATGAAAATCTTAAATCAATCAAGACGTACTTCAACGACATTCACGTCTAAAATAAATTAAATATTTTTCCAATATTGTGACGTAAAAATCACAGAGGACAGTTAATGGATAGTCATACGTTTTATTTGTATCAACGCATTTATTATCATCTAAACAAAGGATAGAAAGAATCATTAGATTTATTTTACTACCTTCAGTATCATAAATAATATAACGTGTGTCATAGACTGTTATGAAGATTATTTTTTTTAACAATATACAGACATTGCAGACATAAGTGTTGACGTCACTGTAATGGTAAGTGGCATTTCGACCTATAAGAATGATGTATTTACATCATTTCGCTTATCTGTATGATTAGTCAGTGCGTTTTTCAAAATAAAGCACAACATCGTTTGTACATTACTTCTTTGCCGTAAAATTAGTTTCATCTCGTGCCTATTCAAAGTACTTTTTGCAAAGAAGTTTTACCACCAGTGAGTAATTTTACAAAATAAATGTGATAACAAAATCGTAAAGGAGGCTTACCTATTTAAAAATATTAAAATTGTATAAATTTAATTAATAAGTCTAGTTCAAAGCGTTAATAGAATGGCGGCCCTGGAAAAACAGACGCCTCAGAAGACGTACTAAATGGAGATCGACAGATAGCCTTCAGAAAGTAGCAAACTCATTGTACCTCTTGTATACAATTATACAAGTGGTGCAATACTATAAAGACTGGATAAAACTAAAGGTACTTGAAAACGAATGAAACAAAGCCATGAGCCAACAGAAACAAATTCAATAAAATAAGAATTTTTACGTCTCCTACAATACAACAGTCGCTTCCATGTATCGTAAAAGCGTTTATATTCAGCTACAGTCGGCAAAGCAATTAAATATGTGCTTGTTGAAATATAGTCGGATGTAGTGCTACTGTTCTAAATGTTTTGTACTGTAAGGTTTTAATACTTTTGTAATACGGTGATCTACCATTTGTTAGTTAAACCACAGGCTTTAACTTATGCTACACAAAAGAAATTCTAAGGTATTGAAAACGTTAGTGTTGTTTAAGAGAATTTTGCTCGATTAGTAGGCTAAGAATCTTTCACAAGATTATTTTTAACTGACTAATAAAAGATTATTTTGTTGAAAAAAAACAAAAAATATTCAAATCGTATCGACAAACGCCTTTTTGCCTTAGGCTAAGTATGATTTCGATTGTAAAGGATTTCAATAAAAATATTTTATTTTACTACAGAAATTTTTACACAACTTATTTGAAATTTCAAACTACAGTCTCACTAGTATGATTAATTTGAAATAATCGAAACAAAAAGATATAAACTATAAATCGTGCTGTGGAGTAAATACTTACTAGTTTATCCTTGCCCGTAACTTAAGTAAGAACCATAATGACTTAAAAACTTCCAAGGTTATTTTAGGGACCGACTTAACGAAGTCAAAAATAACAAAGGGTTGATTTATGCCATATAACGGCGCCAGTAAATTTTTATATGCAAATGATACTTCGTGATAATTTAATACATTTTTAATTCTTTTTCGTGCCACGAACTTTCAAACAGTTGTCATTATTTCGTATTACAATGAAAGTATTTTTACTATATTTGCTATATTTTTTTACGTGATTCAGATCGCTCGCCCAGAATACATCAGGCTCCCACATGTGGTGACTGTTGCAACACAGTATTGCTGTTATGGCAGCAGATTGATAATGTGGGTAGCAGCTAGCTAGGCGGGTATTAACAGTCATACCACCATCCTGATTATTCATTTTACCCTGGAATCCATCCCGAGACCTTTATGTAAAAAGAAATGCAGCAGCCTGCTGCCACGGGGGCTATTAGATAATTATTATATTAAATTACTAATTTGAAAAATGACACTTCATACCAAGTTTGTCGGTAATACAATAATAATTTCAAGTTCTGTGAATATGAGTAGAACTTGAAATTCTTATTTTATAAAAGTTCTTCTATCTTATGTTACTGGGAATAGGTATCACCAATCTATAGGCAAATTACCGTACGTACGATAAATGGATTCAATCAACGATAGCCTTGTGCGCTTTGTGTGATTAATGGTAGAAATACATGTCTACGAGTTACGTATTGACAGCTCTATCCGGATCTACGTATTGCCGTCCTTGTCGCGCATCGTATCTCCACTAATAATGTTAATTAGTGGTCACTGCTCACCCATTTGTCGGTCGAAAGTCAACCATAAAGCAGTTAAATTAAAAGTTTAAACCCAAGTTAGATTACTGCTACATATATATTGAGGAAATAATATTTCATTAACATCTAATACGTACATGTTAACAATTAACATTCATTTTTTATCAGTTAGGGGCTATCACTTGACCTCCATATCACCTAATGTTAAGTGACAACAAAGCCGTAGATGTTGAAGAATATCCCCGTCCCAGAATACTTCCGCCTCTCACACGTATGACTGCCGTAACATAGCAATGCTGTTATGGCCGTAGATTGACATTGATAATGGTATCTAACCAGACGGGTTCGAAAAACCACTTCACCACGGAGGCATTCATAAAATAAACCTTCTGTATAATAAATATTGATTATTTTTGACATTCAGTAATGTGTGTGAAATACGTAATAGTGTGCGTAATGATATTTTTATCTTTCTTTTTAATTGTGTAATGTTGTTTTCAATGTATTTTTTATTCATTTGCATAATTTCTGCACTCATCCATATAAACTTTAATTGTTCCAAATTTCGAGACTAAGACATAAAAAACTACAGAAGTAAAGTATTACAAGCCTTAAAGCCATGATCTGAAGGCTCATTTTAAATGCTCGTATGTAGTTCTGTCTTTACAGGGTACATATAAAACTGTATTGTAAATCTATTTACAGCAACGATCATTATACCATTCATTGTTTGGTATAAAATATGAGAAACAATGAATAATAATAATATATAGTCAAGAAAATGTATATTTTATGTTTCTTTTTGGTTATAATTATTTAGATTCGTTACAAAAAGTGATCAGAATGGCTGCTTCTATGTACATCATTACGATAAACACGTTCTTCATAATTTTGTTCCAATAAAATTCGAATCTCATAAGCTCTATAAATTCATGATTTTGAAGTAAATAAATAGTATACAGTGAAACATTTCATATTATACATCATACCGACTGAAAATTGTAGCAATTTCGCACTAACACGCCACCTCCTGGGCCAAGATAAATTACTGTAACTCAGTAAGGTCTGCCACGCTTGACGAGTATAGTTTGCAACTGTCTCGGAATTCTACCTTTTTATTACAACGTTTAATTTATAAAAGTGGCACATGCTTCTTGTCAAGACTTCATATTTTCCCATTCGTTTAACTGTATACTTGTACATTTGGATGATAACATTATGTCTACAATAGAATAATGAAATGACTACGCCATTCTAACAGTTGTGATTTTAAATGACATAAAAAAGTTAAACTTTTACTACTTTTCCCTATATTTACAGATAATATTTACCTAATTTAATACCTTTTCATGCAATAAGAACGATTATCTTTTGTTGGAAAGAACTGAGGTGTTTAATAAAGTTGCTTCTAAAGATAAGTAGTTCACATAAAAAAATTAAGTTTAAACACCTTAAAATATAATAATTTTTCATATATTAATAGTTTATGGAACTGTGTTCTCGTCAGTTTCTCTTCATAAATATGTTATATATTTAACGTCTACCTGTGTGTTTGTTTGTTCTTTGTAATCTCTGAAACAGCTTAAATGAATTTGTGTAACAATCAATACCAATAAAACCTCTATTTCAATCCTTATACCGACTGACATAAGGATAGGATATAGGATTTCATTTTTAGATAAATAATTTAAAAAATATATATTAAAAAAAATTGTGTGTAACAAGTTCACGTCCTGCAAAACTGGAAATAACATATTATAAAAATCAGTTCTCATATACACACGTCGAAAAACAAGTAAAGTGCATATTTTGTATTTGTATAATATATGGGTGTAGTATTTACCAATGATGGAATTGACCCGTGCAGTTTTGAAGCAAATTAGCTCATCAGATAAGATATTATTTCTGATATTGACAATATGGGATTCACATATATTAAGTTCATAATATAGAACTGAATTTGAAGGAGATAATACGAGATCGACAAGAGAATGGCTTAACTGTATCGGAAATTCAATTAGATTTCTACTATATATAATACTGGTAAAGGATGTACAGGTATTATGTGGATTATAGTGTAGTTCTTGTCATATCTGTGTATAAATAATAAGCAAGTCGAAATCGCACATATAATTGTATCAATATAGTATTCATTAATGTATTTAAAAATAAATTTAAGCATTTTGAATAACTCATTTTATGCAAAATGCATATTATTGCATAAAAGATTATTATGATTTATTGATGCAAACATTACTTTGCGGTACTCTACGACACGAAAAAACAAAAAAAATATAAGCTAATTTCCGCTTTTTTAATTCCAAATATTAGGACTGAATTACTATTTCAACGAGTCAGTTATTTTTAGAGAGCGCGTTGCTAAATAAAAATTTCAATTAATAATAAGTTATTGACTACTTAAAATTATACAAAAAATACTATTTAATAAAAAAATGACGTATTGGAGTTTAAATTTTAATGTTGTCATTCTCAAAAAATTCGTTACCCCTATTATTTAATTATAAGTAGTTTCCATAAACTAATAAATAACCCGTTTTGAACTAACTACTTGTTACTTCCTGTGAACAGAACTTGCTATACTACCTTACTCTTCCTGTTTGCTCTACGTCTCTTACACTTGGATATGTACCGAGTATTATTTTGTTTAGAGCTTGAAAACATTCAAAATATATGGATGAATGTTGTTATTCTTGTTGATGTAATAAAAATTAAATACGAAACGGTTGTATTTCCTTTGAAATCCTACGTACTTGAGGAAAAATAAGACTTAAAAGCATTCCATGATTGCGATGTTTGAGCCAAAAAAAAAAGTTTAAATTCCATTCTGCATACACGAAGCCAGTAGGGTGGCAGCAATTGGATAACTGTTGGCCTGGAATGTGGCCAAGCTAACGAGCTTTTTACTTTTTAATGGCATACGCGCAGTTGTTTTACATAGTTTTTAAATGTCACAGAATAGTTACATATTAAAATGATGAAAGTATCTCTCAGTATTTCGTGGACTACGCGAAACGAAATTATTTCGGAGGTTTTGAGATTGAATACATAATCCTGTGGGATATATATAAGTTGACTTTATGTACTAGTTAGATGTATAACCGAGCGATGTGTGACTGCCTCCGTGGTACACTGAGTTACTTGCTTGCCTTGTAACGAAGAGGTACCGGGTTCGATTCCCGGGCCACAGGAGTAGTGAAGTCTGGATGGAGGTAGGGTTTTTAAATCCCTTCTGGCTACGTCTCGCAATGTAAATCTGTCGTCATGACAATATTGCTATGATCCGGCATTTATACACGTGAGAGCTAGAAGTATTCTGGGCGTCGTACAATCTACGGCTTCATTATCACTTAACAAGAGGTGTAATTGAGGTCAAGTGTTAGCCCATAACCGATATCGTAAGTGGTGATTCATTAGTGATAGAAAAAGGTACCAGCGAAGCGCCTATTTTTATTAGTTTTTTTTTTCAACTCATTTTTACAAATTTCGATGACACGAAGTTCTAAATTAAATGCATCTCACTTACAACTACTTGTTAATACCAGTTAATTCATTATACAAAATACAGTTTGTTTTATATAAAATAGTCCATTCAACTGCCACCGTGGTGCAGTGATTTACCGCTTCCTGCACAACACTGACGACTTTTGTTCTAATCCGAGGCCGCTTGTCTAGTGGGGGTTGAATGATGGTTAGAGTTTTTTCGGACCCACCTGTATAGATGCTGCCCTCAAAGTCAATCTGTTATGCCATAACATCATTATGTCCCGATAGTCATGCGTGTGACAACTAAAAGTACTCTGGGCGGTACGTTATATCATCTACTATCTAATTGTCACTTAACATTACGTGCAATAGAGGTCGTGTTAGCGCATTGCCGAATAAAAATTCCCAATAATATATCTCCCGGGAACTAAGTTTAGAACTCGCGACGTCAGCGCTAAAAGCCAACAACGATTAAAGTGTACGCTATTAACAACCGTATCATGTTCGTTCCGGTTAACTAGCTCCGAAACATTCTCCAATGAAGCGGCGAAGAGTTTCGGTAAACACGAATGGAGCAAGATTAGGCTTCACTTGACCGGGTGCCGCTCTCCTTGTTACAGTATCTACGACGTCAGTACGTAATTATAATTTTATTTTCTAAATTAAAATAAGCACCGAATATAATATACTTTGTCTTTTTGAAACAATCATGATAATAACATACATTATCACTTTGGCTCACAACGGGGCGCAGTGGTTTACTGCTTGCATTGTAATCTAAAGGTCTGCAGTTTGATTCCCGAGTCATAGTGTCATCTTCAATGTCAGTCTTCCGTCATCACAGTATTGCTGTATTCCGGCATTTATACATGCATACATTGCTATATTCCTGTTACTGTTATACATGAGAGAGTCCGAAGTATTGTGGCCGAACACGCTTCGCCATCTATGGCCTCATTGTTACTTAGTATCACATGAAATCGAGGTCAAGTGTTAGCCCATAACCTATGACATAAAAAAAAATATTACCATCATCAGTTTGTAACAGTCCATTGTTAAATATAGGCCTGTTCAAACGAACTCCACTTAAGCTGATCCAATTGTTATTAACAATGCGACCTTTGTAAGCTATTATAATGACAGCATTCTAGCTCTAAAAAAAGATTCTTTACGATTTAAAGTGCAGCTACCGCTTGAATGGACATCGACTATTCTCTACAGCATTATCAATTGATGCGATAGCTCTCGCAGTTCCACAATGGAGACTTATCTGTCAGCTTTATTGATAACTGGGGATTATAGGATGCTGCACTACGATTTTAAGAATTATCGGGGGATATTTAGGTAAGTATTAAATTTAAATGTTACTAGTTCTGTGGTTGATTTTTACATAATATTTATCTTACAGTTACCTTTAAATACTATCATATGTATATATACATATATAAGGATGTGTAATGTGGCATCAAACGTAGTAAATAATTACTTAGTTATTGTATAAAAATTTAATTTGTGCGATCAAAAAAAATCTTTATCTATCATCGCGCGTTATTTCTAGTAAATACAATGAAGATATTACATTTATTTTTCTTTTCATTACTCGTCCTGCGGAATAAATTTGATTGAAGTAAAATGAATTGAGGTCGAGAAATGTGTAACTAAAAATATATTTCCATAAGAAATCTTGGTCATAATTCTATAGTTCATTAATTACTGGACTGAGGACGATTAAATAATAAAAATTAATATTACAATTTTAAGCATGGGAAGTTTTTATTAAGAACAATTAATTGATTCTATGAGAGTACTCTGATAGAGAAATAATTTGCGCTTTAGAACTGACGATTGAGAGTTTAAACGGAACGCTTGTTATATCCAACGCCTGTAAGATAGCAATCCAAACTTAGCTCCTATTGATAAATATCCATATTGATAGCATCGTGACTTTAATTAAGCGGTGACTTTGTTTTAATCTTACGAAACATTCGAATTTAACGTTATTAACGACCTATAGGAATAACGTATAATATAAATATTTAAATATCAGTTAACTGTTCTAAGATACATTTTTTTACATATTCTTTTTTAATTTACGTCGTTTCAGCAGTTGTAATATCATTATAAACTTTCAAACCGAAATATAGCAATCATTGCAAATTTTTGTCTTCGGTATCGCGGAAAGCGCGGAGATTTTCAAAACATGGTTGCCTTTTGAGTGGAAGTTGGTTTTTATGTGGTATATCTAATGCATTGTAGGTAAATTACAAGGGCGTCGGATTCTATTTCACAACATATCACAAGATGCACTCTCTTTGCACTACGTCTAAGAACTGCCCGAGAAAGAGAAGCGCGATAAGTGGTTGCTAAAACACGTTTTTGAGGGGGAAAGGTATCTTCCCAAAAGCTCGGGAACCAGAAGATATTTTCATCATTTTCTATAACAGATAGTACTTATTAATATTCATTCGATATCGCGCAGTGGAACATGATCAGAAGATGCCACGTGTAATAGTAATAACCCAATTTCGTTCAGATTGCCATTACACTACCGATTTAAAACCAGAAATTAGAAAATTATTTTTAAAAAGAACGATAAAGTAGCTAATAGTATTACTATCAAGGTGGCTATTGGCTATCATTACGTAATGATGAGATATTACAACCTTCATTTTAATTTAACGATAATTAACAATGAGGTTGAAGAACTGCCGTTGGCCGGAGATTAAGAATGCGCGCCCGGAAGTCTGGTTCTCAAATATACAACTATAATAGTAATAGTAACAATAATAGTAATAGAAATAAAGAATGCGGTAATAAAAATGTGTGCAAATAGGAGGACTACATCACAATAATTTTAAATATAGTAAAATAGGAAAATTTATAAATTGAAATTCCAAAATTATGAACATAATAGAAGTGAAGAGGTTGATTTGTTTTTGTCCAATTTCTTCGAAACTTCCCAATTTCATAATAAAAAAAATATATTGAAATTAAAATACTCTGAAATAAATATATTTAAAAAAGTATCTATTGCGAACCTTCTCTTCACTGTCCCCATTTATTTTAATAATAACACGATAAAAGAAATCCGTTCACTCGTTCACGAGTTCGAAGTTTTAATAGTCCATATTTTTCGGAACAAATCGTTTGTAAACTTTAAAAAGAGTTTATTCGAAAATGAGAATATGAACCCAATGAAACCGGGAAAAAATTAAAAGTATCAAAATTTGTGTGAATCCGTGTAAATACTTATGCATTAATAATTTTTATCATTAATTCGTAAAAAGGATACATACAAATTGAGTTTTAATAAATCCAGAACTACATATATTATTAAAAAAAAATATGTAAGGAGTACACACGATGTTGCTAGATAGAGATTTTTCTAATAACCCAACGTAAGGTATATTTAGATAATTTGACTTTAAAAATAAAATTTGAATCATAAAATAATTCTTTTGTTTTTGATTGACAAAAAATTGTGTTTGACTGACAAAATTATTCCATAATATTATATTCGTAAATTAAATTATAATTGATTACAAATGACTTATTTTATTTTATATTATAGACCGATATTTATACGTCTGTATAAGTTTATATTTAAAATATCACTTCAAAATGTTTATGTACTTCACAATTGACAATGACGTGAACGAATCGTAATTTTATAAATTACATTCTAATTTATAAACGTTACAGAATCGCATTTTAGTTAATAGAATTTGTATTACGTGACACGAAATGTCACTTAAGACAAATTCTATTTATTGTTTAATCGTTATTAACTTGTTTTTAATAAAATTATTCTCTATAAATAATGTTGGCGGTAATGATATATTGATTCAACAGTGTATGGCTGGTACCAATAGCCTGCAGAGTGGTTATGAAGTATTGTTACTTAGGGACCGAATGATAGATTGTACGACCCGATTGCCTTCACCTTTTTATTTATGTCGTGATTTTGTCGGAAAAAGTTATTAGTTCGCTTCATTACTTCGTTTATTTTCTAAAAAGATTTATGTAATGTGTACGAAAATTATAATTTTAAGCATTTATTCTACTCAGAAACTTCATATAATATGGAGTATGGTTAAAGAAATTAATTAAATAAATTATGAAATAGTGATAAAAAAACTAATGCAAGTTAATCACAGCTAAGCTTATCCAGGAAATAAAATTCTCTCTTAATACTCATGCAAATTAAGATTAGCCGAGAGATGGATACAAGAAATGTAGCTGTTGATGGGCTCTAATTTTCTTTGGCAAACACGTTAATAAAACAAAAAATATGTTGCCGATTTCCGTTTCTTTAAAACGCAAATATTACGACTACATTATAATTTCAGCGCGTTTCTACCACATCTATCACAAGATGATGTAATCACAAGATATTGATAAAATTAATTATTCAACAAAAGCGTATTGAATTTATAGCAACGCATAACTCGAAGATCTGTGCGAAGATCACGTGATTGTAAGTATTTTTGACGTGCAAGCCAAGGAACGTCAGTAATAAATCAAAGTCCAGGCGAATCCTTCTAAGGATAAATCCAATTGTGTTGAAAATTTAGGTCAGGGGAAATGTTAAAGGAAACTTGTATGTTTGTATTAATTTCGACGTGTAAATAGGTCTTCATGTGAAACTGTTTATTAACAAAAATGTACGTCTTGTTTTTATCATAAACTTTTATTTTTGTATTGTTGTGCAGTGTAGTATGTTATGAAATACAGGATTCACATGATATTTTAAATTTAGATTTGATTATAGATTTTTGATTGTTGTGTAATTTCGTTAAGCAACAAATTAATTGAATTTGAAATGAGTTCATTAAACACGAAGTCGTTAAATTACCTCCGTCGAAGATCGCCTCATTGCGATATTGTTTGATGAGTTGGAGATTATATCTCATCATTGATTCCAAGTTATATTAAATAACTTATTTTTCTATACGAATTTTCTACAGAGATTCATTAAAAGTTTTGTGTGGCGATGGACGCTGGCGATCGGAGATATTCCAATATCAAATTAAATTAGTATTTATTAGCGTTTCTGTGTATTCAAATATTATGAAATTTTAAATATACGGTGGTACATTTCAACGCAAATATTATTTTATTTAAAAAAAAAACTATAAAGATATTGATCAAGCGCCATGGTTAATAAGTTTGGATGGTGGTAGGATGTTTTGATCCCACCTGGCTATGTACCCGACCTTGATGTCAATATACTCCCATGACAGCATTGCTGTGGTTCTGCAGTTATTCGTCTGAGAGCCAGTAACTGCACTCCTATACAAGACCGAAAGCATGTTGTACGCCATTTAAACAATATAATACATTAAAGTTATTATATGCCATAAATATACCATAAAGATAATAAAATGGTAAAATCATGTCATATGTTTATATTTATTTTCTGGTACACCGCCGGTGAGAGCCAGACGTATTCTGGACGCACACACTTCATCGTGTACAGCGTTAATGTCATTTAACATGGGGTGAAAACGAGATTGTGTTAGCTCGTAACCGACAATAATAAATAATGAATTAATTATGACTTTTATTTTCATCTTTATAGTCTTCATAATTGTATATCTTAAACCGAGTTTTCGTCAAAATAATTTAAGGTAACAGCGGGTTATTTATTCATGTATATGATTATTGGATTTAAAATAAAAAAGGTGGGTACGTATGGAAAGGAAATTCAATCAGGAAAAGGGAAATTCAATAATGATTTACAGACGGGAACACTTTCCTTGCCCTAGCTGCGTAGTAAATACGAGTATGTTTTATATGTGGTATCAATAACAGCTAACGTTAACAATTAAAAAGATGTGTCTCTAAGATACATAAATTAAATAAAAAAGGTTTGTGTTCGCTTCCTGAACGCTTGTATCGAGAGAATAATATATTAATTGTACACTTTTTTAAACGCATTATGTCGCTCTTAAATTGAATTAAAACCACGATATTCTATTTGTAGCCACAAGAACGCTTTTGGATATCACCGAGACCCCGACAGCGCAGATCGCATTCCCCCTCGTGGAACGTAAAGCTCCCCTATTTTCCTCCTGATAAGATGCGTCGAAACATACTTATCTCCATATAGTATATCCTGTTCGTTAATTTACTTCGTTAAATAAAAAAAAAGTTTCATTATAAAAAAAATCACGAAAATGTTTGAAAAAATTACGATATTTAAAAAAAAAAACTCCCTTACGCTGTATGTGTGTGAAATAGTTATAAGAATATTAAAAGTTTAAACTCACCTTTAAAATTCCGGTGTGAGTTTTTAGCGTAAAAAGTTTCGCACTAGTAATTTACATTAATTAAGATGAAAGTGTAAAACGTGTCGTCGCAAATTCGGTTTCACGGTTGGCTCGTAGGATGGGAGTGTAAATGGATGCCGCGCCACCCTGTGACTTTTAATTAGAACTCAAATATTTAATAGAAGGTGTCTGTGAAACTCTATTGGGTGGGATAAATCAAATGATATAACACGACAATGATATCCCGTAAATATGGTCGTTATTGACATCTTTTAAATACCTACCACAAATCTTAATATAATGTTCACAGAACGCGTCATTTTGACTCAACAAACATTTATTAAAAACAAGTAATTCACTACACTTACACGTGTCGGAGTTTTCACATTTTTTTTTCATCCGTTATGGCAATTTCTATTTCTTTGCTCTAAAAGAAAATACGAGGATTAATGTATCAAATTACTATGGCCACAAAGAGAAAACCGTGAATGAATGTCTGTAAACCTAATGTTAAAGTGCTCGTCTATCATAAGGGCTATGTTTTGTCTTTGATATACCTGCGGAAAATAGATTGCTTGCTCTCAGGTTAAACCGCGTCTAATGGTTCATGAAATCAGTCTTCTTCCCACGAAAATAAGGGGGGTCAATTACGTTCCTTATTTCAAAAGTTTATTTTAGAAATTACAATTGTATGGAAAGTTTCGTATTAATAATAATATCTTTAATTTCAATTTGTAGCACCGTTTCATTTTCCAAAAAGTTATATTTCTTTTTTGTAATAACAAAACGATGACTTTAGGATGACAACTTACCTGGTTTCGATGTCTTTTAAATAAATTCCAGAGCTTAGGAATTAATATAGTTAAGACTTTTCCGTGGAACCTTCTTGAATATTCAAACGTCTACATTTAGCGAGTTAAGTCCCTGCTCCTTTTCATTTTTATAGTACCTTTCGAACAAAGAAATTCAATTAGTAACGAGGAAAGTATAAAAATAATCTGCAACTTATATAAAAAATAAATTTATATCAATACTGGGTCACAGTGAACAGGTTAATAATATTTTTCATGTTTGATTACAAGTGACATCATTAATTAATTATAAAAGGAAAGTGGTTATTTATATTTGTTAGCGTTATAATGACAATCTACGAGAACACAGTAATGTTATAAAATTGCTTTGTTCTGCATCCATAAATAAATAAAGTTCACTGGGCGAGCACTTTCGAAAGAGATGAAATTGCTATTAAATGTTAGTCAAAAATATTTACGTACTCATTCTAACTAAAGTAAATGTAGATGCCCCTTCCGGGCTCAGTGGACAACCCGCTTGCCTGGTTACACGGAGGTTCCAGATTTGATATCCGGGCAACACTTGTAATGGAGTCTGCGTAATGGTAAGATTTTTTGAACTCGCCTTGCTAGCTACCACCCTTAATGTCAATAAGTCACTATGAGAGATTTGCTGTGTTGCTACAGTCATACATTTGAGCCACTAAACTCTGGGCGAAAGAACTATATATCTACATCTATATAACTATATCTACGCCTTCAATGTCACTTAACATGATTTGTCCTCTGAGATCAAGTGTTAGCTTATTATCGTTAAAAAAATTAACAAATGTTTTGTTTATTAATAATTTAAGATGAGAAATAAATACCAGAGAATATTTTTATGCATCGTCAATGTTGTGATGCGCTTATGGTTATTATAATGAGGTATTAACATAATCTGTGTCTACCGTTCTTGTCTGATAGGATTTAAATTAATATACAACAGATGGATTAAACAGATTGAAACACACCTCGTGTGTTTGATTTGTACATGTACAGTTTGAAGTATTTTTTATCGACTATTGGCTAATACTTGATCTCGATTTGACGAATGTGATGTTTTGGCCCAAAAAAAATGCTCCCATATATATGACTGTCGGATGCTTTCATCCGGCAGTCCTACATATAGGCACCTGAGATCGACAGTACATCAACATTAAGGGTAGCTAGCCAGACAGCTTCGGGAAACTAATCAGTGTTCAAACTGCATTACTTATATGGAAACTACTTATATGGAAAAGCGTTATTCTTTTTACAGAAAACGGATACCTGATATTAACAGTATATTTAAGTGATGCGTCATTTTAACGTTATCCGTCAAAATCACGGATCTCGTTTGAAAAAAACGTACTTTGTGACAAAATTGCTTCGCGTTTTATTTTTCTAAAAAAGAAAAATATAGATCATCTAACGCAAACTAAAAGTGAAAAGAAAAAAAAATCTGCGAATCTAGTGTTAAACATAAAACCGTTTGTATTTTCAAGAAGTCTTTTTTGTTTTTGTTTTGTTGAGACTCTGTTAAAAATTTCAGTTAGGTTTGAGTTTAAACTCAGTTCTACGTAACACTAGACGGTAGACGGTAAATCTTAAAACTAGTTTACTACCAGATGCCCCATTTTGAAGGAGGAACTTTAATTAAAAAATTTAATGTACACGTGTTAGAATTCTCAGTGTTTTTTTTTTCATCCTTTATAATAACTTTACTTCAATATATTTTTTTCTTAAAAAGGAAATAAAAGTATTCATGATTGTATCATTTTACTACAGTTTCGAAAGGAAACAATAAGAATGTCCTTAAACCTAATTTTAATGAAGAATATTGTACAATAAACAAATTTATGTACATATTAAAATACAATAAGATTTTTTTCTTTTATAGGAAGAGCATGCAAACCAGCGAGCGGTTAACCAGATGGAAAGTAATCACCGTCGCCCATACACAGTTTCAACACTTGGGGAGTCGTAACTGCGTTGCCAATCTTTAAGGAAGGACTAGGCCGTTCATCAGGGCCCCTAAGTCGTATCGGTTCGGAAGTATCGCTGGCGGCAATTGATTCCACAGCGTGGTTGTGCGTAGTAAAACTGCGCTTAAAACGCACCCTGGAATATTGCTAATCATCCAGGTGGAGAAAATGGAATTTGATCTTGTGTTGTGGTACTGCTTTGGCGGAATACAGCATCGGAACACACACCGTGGTAAATTTTTTATAACTACCTGTGTAGTTTATGCACATTACTTTTAAAAGCGTACCTCGTAAATTTAACCGCTAACTAATTACTCAATTGGAACTTAATTTTAGTTGAGTCAATTTTATTTTATTTACTTAGTATATTTATTAATAATTTTTTATTTTCCCTTTTTTAATGTATATAAAATTTTTCGAAAATTAACCTTAAAAGTGAGCAAAAGAGTTCAGTTTCCAGAATAACTACAGGGACCGAATTCACGAAACTTTTATCCGGGCTAATGTAGTTGAAATAATTTGCTGTGTGTCCAACACAAAGTTTGGTAACTGACCGCACAGTTTGCTTTGGCGACTGTGAATTTCGCTATTAACAAAATTAACATTTGACCCACTTCTCAGGTTTTTAGTTATTTATCTAACTGCATTGCAGGAATTTCAAAATACCCCACGAATGACATTGAATTCTTAACAAATTAACACTTTACCTAGTACTTTTAATGTATAGAATCGAACAAAAGTCTACTGCTTCCGTGGCGCAGTGGCTTACCCGCTAGCTTGTAACGTGGATGTACCGGGTTCGATTCCCGGACCACCAGGGTAGAAGACTTTAGATGATGATAGAGTTTTTTCCAACTAGCCTGGCTACCAACGTCAATGTAAATCTGTCGCTATAACAGCATTGCTCTATTCCAGCAATCATACATGTTAGAGCCAGATGTATTTTGGACGAACACGCTTAACCATCTAAGGCCGCAATGTCAGTTAAAATCAGGTGAAATTGAGGCCAAGTGTTAGCCCATAACCGATAGAAAATTTTTTTTCATAAATATTTCTATCTGCCTTTAGATGTCCAGCTGGTGTGGCTATTAAGCCTCTTATCGTGTGACAGAGATAGCCTTTATTCGATTCTTAGACTGCATAAGTTGTGGACTTTGGCTACGTTGACATTTTCAATCTGCTGCACTGCTATGATACTTGCAGAATAGGAGATGTTTGGACGAGCAGGTACGACGAGATTTCCGCTTAATTAGCAATGAAATTATTTCCACATTGCAGATAAAGAGATTAATAAATCATTAGTCGGCGATACATCATCATTCATACCATCATATCCTTCTAAAAACGTTATAGAAGACTATAAAACTTTTTGACTGACACTGTTACGCAATGGTTTACCGCTTGCGTTAAACCATCGAAGTCCCAGGTTTTATTTCATGGCTACATTTATTGACAAATATGATTACTGGTGGGGTTTTTCTAACCTGATTATCTAGCTACCCTTCTCAACGTTAACCTGCCGCTATAACACCGTTGCAGTGTTCTGGCAGTCATAAATTTGAGAGGCTTAGTATTTTGAGCGAACATTCTTCTCAATCTACGACTTACATATGTAACATTGCGTGAAATTTAGGTTAAATTCTAGCCTATTGCTGATAAAAACACTTAAAAGTATCCATATTGCTTTGGAGTTTAAACTTTATAAATCCTTAAACTAAACGTATAAAATTACACACTAACTTTCGCTAACTTTTCTCATTTATTTGTTGGAAAAAAAAAACATACTATCTCGTGTATAATAGTCTACAGCGAAGTGCGTATTAAATGCAAACAGTAATTTTCCTCCCTTTGTTTAAAACATCAGTTGAAAACGTGAAACATGATTAAAAATATATTCTTGTTTATTTTTCACCAACTGATTCGCTCGAGTTTATATGAATATATATTTAAAGCGTGCTTTTATTACTTCAATGGCATATTTCTTTGCGCATTGAAAAGTATGAAATTATTTGTGATGTACTAATATACTGTTTAGCAGATTAATTAACTATTTACTACTTTAAACTGTCATTGGTTAAACATAGTAACATTTAAATTAATTTAAGTTATACAATAGAAATAAATCTTTAACGGTTGTCTTTAGTGTACCATCTATATTGCAAAGTTCACAAAATATCAAAGGACATCTAAAAATCTTTTGTTTTTATTAACTATCCTTAATTAAGATTAACGCAATTAAATTGAACAAAATAATTTCGCCTACATGGTGACCTCGTGACAATCAATCTCATTTGTATTAAAGAAAGAAAAATTGTTTGCCCTTGACTGCGCTATAAATAAACTACTTCAAGTTTAAACTAATGATAAAATATAACTTTATAATACACCGGTAAAAGGGTTTCCAACTTTGCGAAAATGCTCTCCGTTTGCTGAAGAGATGATTTTAATTTCGATCCCCAATAAGTAAATAATAGCGTAAATATTATTAGCAGTTTTTTTCCATAAAAATAAACAAGGATCTTAACAATACGTTTACGAATAATATAATTACTCTAGATAGGATATATACGCAATGTCTTGTCATGCTTATCGCTTTGGGACTTGAGATGTTGTTTACAACTTTTACTATAATTAAATGAGATTGAAGTAACAAACACCATGACAAAATATATATCGAGAGATACAACGCTAACCTTTCGCATTTACTTAGGATTTTGTAACGTATTTTATAAAGTCGTAAATACCAGTTATCTTTACGATATCGTAAAATAATCCGATTTAAAAAACGATTTTCATCATTTGAACGCAATGAAGTACCAGGAGGATGTATTTAGTAACGGCTTAATACAGGTATCGAGATTAATAAAACATGTGTGGTAAAACATGTATCGTAAACGAAATATTTTATTTGTTTTCATAATTTTGGTATTTAATATCAATGATAAAGATTAAACGTAGTTAAAAATAGGTTTTTTTAGTAATTCCTTAACATCATAGCACTTCTTTAAGAAATCTTAACACCTTAAAATATCTTAATATTAATATACAAAGTTAACTATAGATTTAGAACTACATACTTCAAATCTAAATTAAGTTAATAGTGATGAAGATTTTATCATTGACTTATTTTATTTACAAAGGTTTTACAAATTTTCTTTTATTTTTGTTAATTGTTAAATTAGTTATAGGTATAATAAAACGTCGAAAACATTAAATGTAATAACGAACAAACACGTTTTACAATCATTAACCTGATAATCATCTTATACGAAATCCCTATCAAATCTTTGCTAATTACATCACAGATAAAAAATAATGGAAAGCAAAATTTGTTGAAATAAATCATTAGTTTTCCAATCTAGGCAGATTTCGTTGACACGTTGCGAAGCACTTTCCAAAATCTACGCCGTCCAGATGATTGCATGCAGTTAGGAGCGTTCGGACATTTCTGTTCGACTTGTACACGTAACGACATGCGCTACCCTCATGTTTTCGTCGCCATATTGGATTTGCAGAGAATGAACGCATAGCTTTCAAAAGGATTACATTTCAGTGTAATGAATACGTTTCGACCGAATTTTTTAATCCATCTAAACAAAATAATAAAAGTAATCCTTAAAATAATTATATACTTTGATAATAAGAAAGATGTGATGTTCTCAATATAATATATATTTAAGAATTAAATTCAAGCATAATTGCAGTAAATGTCAGAAGTATGGTGATGCACGATGTTCATTTGGAGATTTAATGCATTCAATTTTATGAAAGTTGTTGCCGGGGAACTACTGAAATGTATCTTTATAAAATTAAATTGATTAAAATACTTTACCACCCAGGATAGTTACGATATTTTTTTTTCGGTTATGGGTTAACACATCGCCTCGATTTCACTTGATGATGAGTGACAATGAGATCCTAGATCAGTCTTTCCCAAAGTAAGAGCGGTAAGAGACCCAGAAAGAAAATGTGGGCGTTGTGTAGAGGCGGGGGGTGCGGGTGGGGGTGATTTTTAATTTTATTTAGCTAGGAGGCCTCTTAAACAACGACTGCAAGAGCTCTCGACTCTCAACAACAACTTATGAACATCAACTAATATGAATTAAAAGATTTCTCAAACTCGATTCTATATTTCTCTCCGCGTAGTTCATATATCTGT
>DWQX01002218.1:0-22894 GCA_018245475.1 Pharmacophagus antenor
TCTGAGGGGGCCACTCCATGTTTTTCAAAACTCCTTCCGTCTCTTTGTGCTCTAAATATCCCCTGCATAGTTTAGAATTATATTTTGGATCATTATCTTGTTGGAAAATGAATTCATCTCTAATCAAACGTAGCCCGGAAGGAACAGCGTTTCGCTCCAGTATCTCTTTGTATTGCTCTTTTTTCATTATTACTTCAATTTTAACCAAATCTCCGGTCCCATAGCCAGTGAAACATCCCCAGACCATAATAGAGCCTCCACCATGTTTGACTGTTGGCACTACACAGTCTGACAACATCTTTTCTTCGGCACTACGACGTACAAAAACTCTTCTTTTCGAACCGAATATTTCGAATAGTGGCGTTATGTTAAATCTGTAATTGAGTAATTAATAACCGATCTCAGACAGTATTTAATTTCTAGTATCCAACTCAAATCCGACATACACGTTTGGATATGGATAATAACCTAGAAAATATAATAGATAAGTTTGTACGGCACGTCTTTGCTTCCAATGGAACGAATCGAACAATAACAATTACAAGAAACGTAACCAGAATTCGGAACACATTCAACAGAAACTAACGGATATCCCATCGCAACAATCGAATCAGCAGCATTCGATGTTGTAAAAACAAAATTATAAAACGCGGTGTCTGTAAATAAAAAAAAAATCTAGACTTCCGCTGGACTATCGGTCGCGAGAAATAAAAACGAACACGCAAATTGGATATACCGAAAGTCTCGGCCGGATAACGAAAACGGTTTTCGATTAAATCCATAGGTGTATCCGTTGAACTCACGCACTTTATTCCCTGACAATAACGACGAAATTCAATCGTCTTCTATTCTATGTACGCAGCTATAACTGTACACCTAAAACTACTTCGTTAATATTTATTATCGTTTCAGATAGCCACGTCTAATAAGCAATTGGTTAAATGGATCATGGAGTGTTTCCGGAGAAAGTAAATGTGATTGGTCATAACATTGACTTTTTGTGTGAACCTTTGACAATTAAGAAATCAATTGGATAATTTAGTTTAAATTCTCGTTTGTAATGTTTCACGATTCTGGAACCCAACTGTCTTTTTATAACTTTTGATGCATGAATGTATTATAATTTTTGACATTAATCAGAACTTATGTATTATAAACTGACAAAGATATTTAATTTTATTTTAGAGAAAAGGGTGCGTGCATTGTGATGGTAGAGACATAAGAACTTGCGAAAAAAAACAATCTAAGCGTTATAAAAACCGTGAGAAACAACTTTTAATAGTTGATTATAATACAATGGATAAACAAAATTTAAATTTAAGTCAGCGTTCTCACTAATGAATGTACCAAAATGTGTTCATCCTGAACCAGATTTTCAACTTTTTAAAACAATTAAACTTTTACTTTTAACGCACGTTTGATTGAAACACGTTTACAGGATACATTACCTTAAAAAGTTGGATACTTATTAGTATACTAACTGAAAGAAACAGATATCATTGAATAGATATGGGTAATACTTACGACTTTCATCTATTTAAATAAAAAAAAATGTGTAACATACATTATTTTTCCATTGGTATTAAAATTTAACGCTATTTATTTATTTATAAAATTCAAAATTATATTTAAACATGTTTTACATAAATTCTCTATCAAGTATAAGTAACAATACAACAACAAAAACACACATGTAACTTAAAAGTCGTAACTATTAGCAAACTAACTCCAGTGTAATGCGATAAGATAACCGTTCCGTATGCAACACCGAGAGCGCGTGTCATCTTTCACGCTAACAGACACGACAACAATCTGTAAAAATCAGTGGCGTAGCTGCAGGGCATATCCGAGCACTTATATATACATTTAAACGGTGTTTTTCAATTGTTTTATCTTTAGTGCCATGTTTAGTCTTTGCAGGGATTATGATTTTTTTTTATTATTTCAGTGCACTATATTGCTTAAATAGGGTGCGACAAGATTTAGGGCTTGTATAGTAATATTACTACTAGTATAAATATATAATTATGAAAGAAATACAACAAAATTAGACGAAACATTACCTATCAATAGCGCAACGGCTATGACAATTTGTAACATTAAAACGAAAGTCCTAAATTTCAATTCCAGCCTGACATAACTGGAACCTATGTGATAATACGAGTAAGTTATTCAGGAACTCTCGTGGCTAGTTACCACATTCATATTACATTATAATAAAACATATCATCTGAATATCAGATACTAAACCATTTTTTAAAGCATAGTCCATAAAAAAACACACACACATGCGAAGTTAATCTATACATATAAATTTCGAAGTCCTGACCGATTCTGACACTGACTGACCGATACCTAAGGGCATGAAATTTGAAGGGGTATTCTTTGTGATCAATTAAGAAGGATTTGTCAAATACCAATGAAACACTTTATTCAAAGTGTCAATAAACTCAAAATTTGGTACACCTACTGAAGGGAAATTAATCTTAAAATGAAATTTAAAAATGCCGTCTAGAAGCGGGCGGGTGACGACCAATAGTCTATATAAAGCAAAATAAAATCAGAATTGCATTTGCGTAATGTCGCTCAACAGTTCACACAGCCCGCTTGTGTTCGATCAAAGTACCGAGTTACGTAACTTGGCAATTATTTCGATTGTAAAAACTAATTAATAAACAATAAGGTCGGGAGTCAGTAAGCGGCCCGACACGGTGAAACCACGGGGTACTACTACTGCAAGGTCGCGCAGCTCATTATGTCAATCTCAAATCTGATTTAATGGTAGCCGGTGATTGTGCCGCTCGATTTAAGCTAGGTGGAGATTTGTATAATATAGGTTAACCAGTAAAGGATAGTTAAATAAACAAAAATTAACAATCCTGTAATTTCCAAAGACTTTTTACAACAATTATTTATAAATTAAAAATAAATCTGCCAGAAACTAGGAGAGAGCATTCGAACCTGTGAAGCGATACACGTTTAAAATATTACTAAAAGCACTAAACATTCCAATCCAATAAAGAAGGAATTGTATATGCGTAACAAAGGGGAATAAGGAGCCCACAATCGAGGCAATAATACAATTTTTATAGGAACAATCACAATGTTTTAACAAACTATTATACACTATTCTTAAAAGAACGACTTAACTATTGATCTTATCATCAAATTTTACATAAGATATCGACTGTAAAAAGCTTAAAAATGACCAGAAGACACTAGTTCTAATTTTTTATGAACAAGAAGAATAAGAAATAATAAGCAGGGCAAGAAGGAAGTAACACGTACTTTTTGGAATCGTTAATAACCCAAAACTTTTGAGTGCTCGAAAACTGGCATTAAATCATGACTGTTCTTGCTAATAGCAGAGTTGAGATAACTTTTGTCGTTTACAAGACACGCGTAAGTATAAATTCCGGTAATAAATTCTATTTAGTGTATTAAAGGTGAGGTTTATTGCCTTTACGGGATTAATATAGTCTTAACGAAAAAGATCTTCGCTTTAAATCTGAGTATTACGTATATGACTTAATAAGACTTCGTAAAGGAAATATTGTACGCTTCTTTTCTGGATTTCCCAAAATTTACGGTAACAACAAATACGAATACATTAAGATATATTTATAAAATGAAAAGAAGTTTAACACAACTAAATGGTAGATTTCCTAGACTACATGGGTAATGAATATTTCAAAATATTCTTACACAAAGTTTAAAAAGGAATTATTGAAAGAACAAATATTGTCCAGTAAAATAGGCAAAAATCCAAAGTACTTATAGTGCATGTATAATAATAAAAATTTAAGTTTAACTAACGAGTATTATTTTTAAAAGAAGAAAGGAGATAACAAGCACACCTCCGCGTTACCGGTCGTAATACTGGCTGTTGACAGCTTTATTATGAACACTGTAGGTGACACGCGTCAAGCAATTACCAGATAACAGGGTTAAAAATAAAAAAGGAATTCACAACCTTTGAGATATTCAAAAAAGACTGAAAACAGTTTAACTACTCCCGTGGATATTCTACTGCAGTAAATATATATAATTTGAGCTAAAGGCACTGAAAAGCAGAACTTGTAATTGCTACCTGCCAAAGCTCAGCAAGCGCCAATTAAGTTCAGTTTCCAGGGTTATGCCAAGTGAACTATTCATTTTTAAATTGTAACAAATTGTGAATACAGCTTTTATATGTGACCCTTTTTTGTGCTTTTAAATTCAAAAGAAATTACTTTAAACAAAATTATATGACCATCATCAATTACTTCTATTTAAATTTATGTAAAGTATATTAAAATAACTTTAAAAAATCTTAATGATTTAGTAACAAAATAATATGCTTCAAGGAAAACATCCGTTTTATATTTAGAGCTAAACGTATCAAATTGAAACACATACAAAGTTAATATGACACCCAACACAGGCATCTTCTATTGGTTAGAAATATTATCATGGTTTATTGAAACGCTAGTTTTCTTGCGATATTATTTCACTATTGGTTGTGTATTTAAAAAAAATCTGATGAGGAACGAAACACATGTGATTATGAAAGTATCAAGTATGAAGATGGATAAATAGGTCTAGGGGAAAGCCGACGGAAGTATAGAATGATTGTGTACTACATGAAATGAGTTCGAAATGTGTAACGACCGAGCTCGATGATTGAACTGAATGGAGGTATAATACATTTTGCTCGGCTCTCTTAGCGAGATAAGAGTAAGAAGAAAGTGCCATATAAAAATTCCAATGATATAATAAGCAGCCGCGAGGCAACCCTAATTATTACTAGAGTAAACATTTCGAAAATTGCATTTCATAGACGTGACGTCGGCACGTCTCGCTCAGTTCGGTCTAATTAAATTCAGTTCACCGGCGCACCAATTATACACATCCATCTTCATCATGGCGACCCGGGTGGGCGCTTATCGATATTATTGCAAACAGATATCAACTATTATATTTATACAATCGACAGGGTAGTTACAAGATTGTACATAAAACTTAACGACTTTCGAATCTGCGTATATCGAATATGCTAGTTTTGTACATAATGCAATCGAAATAGAAATTATCAACTAGGAAAAAACGAAAAGCGCTCTAAATTTTTCTTTTTTCACCGATAACAAATTTATTAGCTGTCAAAGTGATATTTACTGTACAATGTAAGAATTTATTACGTTTTCGTTATGCATTCAATAGGCACTTGTGATGTTATTCGCGAAGTTATAAAGACTAAACAAACTTTTTATTGAAATACATTAAAATTAGAAGGGACTTTATGGGAAGAGTTTACGTTTAAATATACGAGAAATGTTTTTAAGAAGCTACTCAACATGAAAATGTTTTTTAAAATAAAAATATTGCGTCGGGATGTTGTTCCCTTTTCCTATGCTATCATTTTTGTATTATTCTTGTACAACGTTAATTTAAGTGTTCATTATATCATAGTGTTCCTGTATACATTTTATTAGATTCTTCTGTGATCACGGTGTCCATACTTACTCAATAGCAGATTCGGTGTATTATTAACTTATTTACGATACCCATAAATTAAACAATCGTAAAAATATAGGGAACATTGGAAGATATCCAAATAATATACTACTTCTTAGATGTAAATTATATATGTAATATTTCTATTTAATTTAATATATTTAAGTATTCTTCCTAAACAACGCAAAATTTTTATCTTGTTCTATTTTAGGCGCATACATTCTTTAGTGTCCAAAAAGTAAATACACGGAAATCATTCAATAATGAAATGATGTTAAAAAAATTTGGATGTTACGAAACTGGCTTTCTTATAGTTTGTCCTTTTATTATTATCAATATCACTTGACATAGATAGTTTGTTATATATTATAATACAATCGACCATCTTTAAGTGATACATTAAATTGTATAGTTTTTGTAGAAGTAGTTTCTTAATAAAATGGTGTTGCGGACCTTGTGATATGTATTCTCTGATATGGTATTTTAGTCTGCCTCCGTAGCGCTTGCCTTGTAATGCAGAAATCCCACGTTTGATTCCCGAGCGAAAGATGTAAAGAAGTCTGAATGGTGAAAGGGTTTTTCGCATTCGTCTGGCTAACTATCACCTTCAACGTCAATAGACAACCATAACAACATTGTTCCGACAGTCATACATGTGAGAGCCAGAAATATTGTGGGCGAACACGCTTTACCATCTACGGCCTTATCCTCACTTAACATCAGGTAAAATGGAGATCAAGTGATAACCTATAACCGATAAAAACGATCTGGTATTATCGTAGTGCAGTATATGACACACTGATACTTGTCGTAGTACAGTTTAGTGCAGCGTAAAACGCAGTATAGTATGTATTTTTCACCTCTCGAGAACTTACCCGGTGTTCAGAGCACACAAAGAAGCTTTTCAAAAGACGTTCCCACTTGAGTGCGGGAGCATGCGTTATCTGCGTAAGCCTGCAGCAGGAAAATGCACTTAGAGCTGGCCTATTCTGAGCCGCGTGCCGTCGTAAGAAACATTTTGCTACTAGCTTACGTTATGCATTGTTGTACAAATTTGTAACAAAACACATGTTGCGATATAAACGATCTAGGCAATGATAGAATAAAATAATTGTTCGTAGAACGTCATTGAGAGTAATTTGTTTTTTGCGACACGTGGCATTTGATCGATTGAGTTTTGTTAGAAGAAATGTACTGATATGGTTAACGCAAACATATTATGTGATGACTTAAAAGTACTTACAAATTTAAATTTACATTACCAAAAGGCCGAAAAATTAGCTAATGTAATAATGTAGTTTCTGCATTGAAACGACTGTTCTATTGATACTAAGCTTAAAAAGATTCTTTATGTTCTAGATATTAATTTAAAACAAAAAGTCAATTTAAATTAAAGAATGCACAATTCAAACACACTTCAATTGGTGCAGTAACAGAATCATTTTCGTATTATTAAATAAAAATAACGCACGCCACAAATCAATCGTCACGATAAATTTTTCACCGAGTATCAAACAAACGAAAGGTAAAGTTAAACTAAAGGTCCGCGGACGGCCTTCGGTGCTAATCAAGGCGCGATATGCCTAAGTCATCGACGGTGAGCGATTCGACACTGCGCCGGCGGCGGCATTGGCCACTGGTCAGCTCCGTTGCGAAACGTTCGCACAAATTGCATTAGATGCGCTCAGCCGCAAATGCGATCGGGGCTTCCGATGTAGTGTCTATTATGCAAATCGTTACCGTAACCCCTACGTTTATGATCAACTCAACGATTGCTGGCTATGATTTTACAATTAACTGTGATAGGTCAATGACCAATGAAAAAAGATTATACGTCAATAAATATTTTTGCAGTTTTTCACGTACAACTTATATTTTGTAGAATCATTTGTAGCCAGAGGTGTTGCCAGACTATAATGACTTAGGGCTTATGTCTTTCTCAATAATTCGCCAAACAGCTGCAACTCGCTGGGTTTTGCGGCTGTCCACAGGAAACGGTGATCACTTACCATCACTTGGAACAATTGCTAACTTGCCTACTTTAAATATAAATAACAACGTACGGATCACTAAAGTACTTTTCTTTAATTTTATAGGATTGACTTCTTGGTAATAAACCAAGTTAATATTAATCATGACACAATAATTAAAATAGATAGCTCTTTAAAAACTTATACCTTAAAATATACGCGTAATAAAGTGGAAAAACTACGTATCGGATTAAAAAATAGTCGCTCAAAATAGTAAATATAGACTTCTCTTTTTATGTTGGAAAGGTTAACTAGTTATATAAATAGATAATGTACCAAGGTTATATGCAATACCTATAAGCTGCAGATTTCTTTGTAGATCATAAATCAAATTTGTTGTTACTAATGAAAAGTGTTTGATATCAAATATTAATGTATAAAAAGTTTTTATTTGTGTTAATATGTTGCCTGGATAAAATGCATATAGAACGAATATATTTTTACATAAGTATTTAATTTTTTATGAGCACTGTAGGCAAATGAACAAGCGGTTCACATGATACAAAATTATCACCGTCACCCATAAACAATGTAATGTATAAAAGACTTTCTAATCTTATGCATTATCAGATTTGAACTGTTATAAAATTTAAATGAATATTATAGAGAAAATCGCTTACGATTGCACCTTGTATCGCAATAGAGTGTAATCAAGCGAGCCAATACAGCCTCGACCGGAGATGTCGCCGCCTTACACAGTTAATGTACAATCGAATGGGAGCTTAATTACCTTAACATTAAATCCAAAATCGAAACGCATTACTGTCACATGTTACGAAAGAAATTAATGTTCATTTATATAGGAGAAACAGAATTAAGGTATCCCCTTAACCATATTTTTGATACACTAGTTCAATTTCAAATCTTTGTTTGGAATGCAAGCGTTCTCATTGTTAGTAAGACAATTTTGACTATCTCCGTGGCGCAAAGGTTTAGTCGCTTGCCTTATAACGCAGAGGTCCCGGGTTCGATTCCCAGGCCACCGCAGTAGTAGAGTCTGGACGGTGCCAGGATTTTTAAACCCGCCTGGCTAGCTAGTACCCAATATCAATCTGTTGCCATAACAGCATTGCTGTTCCGGCAGCCATACATGTGAGCGTCAGATGTATTCTGGGCGAACACGCTTCACCATCTACGGCCTTATTATCAGGTGAAATGAAGCATAGTGGTTAGCCTATAATCGAAAAGAAATTAACTTTTTTTGTAAAAATAATATAATTACTGCTACTTAACTACATCTTGTAATATATGGCATACCCATTATATTTTGCCAGTAGCTAAAAAAAAACGAAAAACTAGATTTTTTTAACTCTAGATTTACATGACCCATTATTTTGACGGTACAATCCCAAATAAATTCTATAAACCAACATGCGTTGGACTTTATTATTTTTTAAACTATTTTTGGCAACATTTATTTATACCTATTATTGCAAAACAGGTAAAATAAGATAAGAATAATGCACTATGTTTATGGAGACTAGAGAGTAAACTATTAAAATAAATAGCTATGAATATCATATACTAGCTTAAGTAATAGATTATTGGCTAAGCCGGGTATAGACGATGATAATTTTTGCTTTGATCGTATAGTAATCCGAAATAACTGCTGATAATAGAGCATACAATCTGAAAGTAGTTGAATGTTTCTTTCTCGTAGTCACAACTTCGCGTGCTAAAGAATTTTGAGTGTAAATGTCGTAATGGGTCAGCATATTCAAGAATTTGCGAAAGCGTTTAGGCAACTTGTAAACGATAATATAACACAGAATAATGTTCATTAAATTATTGAGCGATAAGCAAATTATTTTTCAATCGCTTGCTTCGTTAATGACGTAAGAGAATGTAATAAGTCAATTTATAACTGTTCCAGTGCAGTCAATCAACCGGATAACGGAGTATGTAACGTTGTTCTCATTACGAAAATAACAGAGTTCATAACCATTTTAACTGATTACTTTTTTAATACTATAAACCTAATACACGAGGTAATTCTCTTCTATTCGTTCTATCAATTATTTTACTGTATTTTCTAGTGCCCATCAACTTTGGTATATTATAAATGATAAAGACAATGTTTATTGTTTTAATTAAAGCGTCCATTGTTTACATAACTTCGCTTCAGAATCTTCTGAGTTCATGTTTACTGATTTTTATTACACAAACTTCAAGAAGAGTACAAACTTATATGCACTGAAATATAATGAGAAAACTTTAAAAAACAAACAAATTCATTAAATGTATCATCTGTGAAATTTCATAAAAGTGCTAGTAACTAAAGGTAAGAAGGAACTTATTTTAAATTACAATATTCTTATTAAAAGACGTATAACGTTGCAGTGTAAGTTATACGTGAAACATTAATACAGCCAATAATAATAAACAGGAAGTAACGGTCAACTTCATATACATCACGAGTTATATCACTACGTTAAGCGCCGGACGAGTATATAATGCAAAAAGCGCACGAAACGGACTAAACATACGTACCGCCTCTTTGCGGAAACTGATACATGCAAATAGAAGCTAAGCAAATAGTTTGCGAAGATAAAAACAAACAGCGAATGCCGCTCTAAGAATGTGCACGCACAAGAACAAAATAACGCTATAATGACTTATTCTTGATGATGATCTGCAGGCAGAATCAACGTATATGTCGTGTTTAGAACAATTTCATAAAAAATTATGAACTTATGAAAAACTATAGATGTTTTTCAAACACTTAGGTTAATGGAATCACAGCATTTAAATATCATTTAATGTTACATTAAAAAAGTTTTTACACTAGCACTGAAAATGGACAGACTCCGTGTTCAGTGCTCTTCATTTTTTCTACTTTTATGCTGAGATACAGGTTGATTGGGAATCCGCAAACTGAATCCTTCTGTCCATTAATTAACCCGAAAGTTAATGTTACATTTTGAAATAATTCGCTTAGCCATTTAATTTGTGTTAGAACTTTAATTTTTCTATAAATACTGTCTCAATTTCCTTAAATTATTGAATGCATAAATAAAAAGTACAAATCATAAATGTCCCATAATTACAAATCAAGTATTAAATCAAAACTATTATTCAATCCACTGCACTGTTTGAGAATATTTGAGTGGTATTGCCTTAATAATTCTGTCTATAACTGAGTCACAAAGAGAATATATTTGTCCGTGGGACCAAAACTATACGTTTGATTGACGATTCTTCCGACTTTCAGCGTGGTCAAATTTCAACTCTGTTGAACAAAAAAATTTTGCGAAATTACTATTTCATAACTATGAAACATTTTGTATCTTTATTTTCTAATGATTCTAAGGTTTGCTTTTATATCAAAAGTGGACAAAATCATGATAAAACGATGTTGTGTTCCCGTCGTTTACTGATAGGAGGAAACGTTCTCTAGAAATACCTTTCAAGAAAATTATTGCGGAGGAAATTTCTTTAGTGGACATGAATTAAGATGTTCATGAAAGTGAAACTATATATCATGAAATTCGAGCAAGGTTTTTACTACTTTATTTAGATTATAATTAAAAACAATTAATCTTTAACATGTACATTAAATAAATGAAAATAAACTAAATAAATACCACTGGGAAGAAGATAAACGGAGTTACGGCGATGGCGGACTTGGTGCGCGATTTGAAGAGGAAAAATATTGAAGCGTCGGGAAGAAAATTAGTTTTTCTCGCGTCACTGTCGCACGCTTTATCGATTAATCACGTTTAATATTTAATATCCTATTTTTTTCGCCCTCTTTTAACTTGATTTCTATGAGAATTTGAATTGCTTATAACGTAAAAATCATTTCTAGATTGTTATACAGTGTATAGATGTGTAAAGTTTACAAATTGCATTTACGATTAAATGGAGCTGTAATTGTCAAATTATTTTTTTTATTGAAACGTATTTAAATATATAAACTTTTTATAGACGTTTCCATTAATGAGCGTAATAACTTTCCATCTTCGCGTGCAACACTTACAAACAAATGAAGACATTATAATTAATAGACGTAATCTTCCATTACGTATCCGCTGTGTAATCGGTCCGTTACCACGAGCCGGTGTCGCTGACAAGTGAATGAAGATTCCCGGCTCTGATAAAACCCACTCCAAGCGTTGGGAAATTGGTTTGAGAAACACTATTGTGCGTCGGTGTGCTGCATTGATTAATAGTCTTGTTGGTTTGTGAAGGACAGGCATTCCGTGTTTAACTAACAAATCCATAGTCTTAAATTCTGCTTAATGTAAAATACTACGATTGAGTATCGCCGAGTCGGTGTGGTAAGGGTATATAAAGAAGAAATAGAATTGAAATGCGTTAGATAACACTTGGTGTGTTAGAACATCAACAAATATTATCACTTTTTCATAAGTTATATAGTGAAAACAGCGCCTATCAAATAATTGTTGAATAAGAACGCTTAAAAATAATCATCCTTATTTAAACCGTAATAAAACGAAATATACACCCTTACCTAAACTGTAATAAAACATGAAACATTTTTGACAGAGGTAACATCATATATTACTAAAGTTTGTATATTTTGGAAAGCGTAATAAATAAAGAAACAACTATGGTTATTATAAGTGTTGTTCGTAAAACCATGATGCGATGTCCAGTTCTACTCGCTACAACTCCTCTCTCTCTCTCTTTCTTTCATAACCGTCAATAACACTACAGCGCCGCTGTCCGTTCAGTCGTGACATTCGAAGTATCACCTATAAGGGTGCAGACCGACGCGCAAGAAAGTGGCAACTGGAGCGGATCATCACGCGACCGGAGCACGCGCGTTCTTACGCCGCGAGGTGAAAACGGAACGTAAGTTACAAGTGTGATGAATGACCTATTAGAATCATACAATATTATAAATAATAACTGCCTTTCTTTCAGAAGTTTGATTGATCCGATTCCGGGGCCGCATAAATAGTGTAGTTGAATGGTGATGCTGGAACAATAAAGTATAAACAATGGAATAATAATATATTAACTATTACACCCTTGAAAACAAAGACGACTAACGCTAGGTGGCAAAAGCGATGCAGTGATATTTGAACGTGCTTCATCTTGCGAGACCTACGAACAATATCAATATAAAAAATAGTATGGTAATATCAGAATTTTGTTTTGTGAAAGGCTTTTCATATATCTAACAGTGGTCTGCCCCCGGTTGATAACGTTAAAATAAATTTTCTATTGGTACCTATTTGTTCTGTGTTTTATAAACTCTTATTTCTATTCACAAATCAAAGTACTAAGTGTTACTTATAATTAAAAGTACATTCTTGACCGATTCATTATTAACTTTTCGGCACGCGTTAATGTAAAAAAGATTCTTGACTATTTTACCTCTAACATCTTTTTCTTCATTTTCAATTGAAGAACTGCAAAGTAGACTAATAATTTTCTATCAAATGGTCTCCAAAGAATCCTTCACCACACTAACGGGACAAAAGAAATATGTCGGTCAATGAAACCATCCAGAGGTAACTAAGCAGAGATTTTCAATGCGCATCCCGCTGACCTACAAAACTGTGAGTCGAGCGCAGTTCTTTTAACGAAAGACAATGAGAGCGCATTTAATATTCTCTGTGATTCTGTGAAAGTAATCTACGCACCTTATAATTAAAAAAAAAATCATTACATTATTAACATTACATTTTCTGATCTTATATTTGCACACTAATATAGAAAGCCATACCAAGGCACATTAAATAACTTTTCCTTTATTTATTAAATATTAAGAATACTTTAAATTGCTTATAGTTGACACAAAATGAAATGATTCTACACAAGCATAACCATCTCTCAGTAAATATGGTACAGATTAATTCAATAAGGACCACTTTTTTCTTTTGAAATTGTAGGAGGATTACAAAAATACTCGATTCGTGAGAAAATACAACCGACATGAATAAATAAATAATACTAAGCGCTCCAGAGCGAATAACATATTAATTTTTTTTTACGTTTATGATGAGTGCAAGAAAGATAATATTAGAGATCAAAATAGTTAAAACACAACATACAGTCATGAAACCCCTGTAGGAAATCTTTCGATCGCCATTTTAACAACACGCACAACAATTGCAAGGAGACAATAAAACGATTAACAATTGTCGACGCGAATGACTTACGAATACGCGATACGAATCGCTTATTGTAACGTTCGCTTTTTAATCTGCGAAAGGAAAACCGACTGATTTATGGATAATCCATTAAGTAGAGAACAGTTGGTAAAACCAACATATCGCATAGTGTTCATATAGATAATAATAGTAATAAGATAATCGAAGATAAATAGTAGAATCATAATACATATTATGAATTTTAAATTTTGATAAAGAATAAGACTTGTTGATCAAGGTGCAACTTTAAAGATTACAAGGTTGTGTTATAACACAACCTTGTATATGAAAGTGGAGGGTATACCCTCGCCATAATATTGTAATGATTGATATAATAACCGGAGACAACGTGGTGCCGCATTAACTAAAGACGACAGTTCTTAAAAATAGGAAGTAAAAAGGATTCCTCAGAATCGGTACCATGCAATCGATATGAGATGAGCGAAATCTGTTAGCCATAATTTTAGGTAAGACTACTGTGCATAACACATAAAGGAGAGTAAAGACTCTCTGATCTATTTGTTTGGTAAGCAATTAAAACTCGTATAGTTTTATTGCTTATTTCAAAACTGGTAATATGTATTACAACTAATTAAGAATTCGAGTTGTATAATTGCAGATGTCATAGATATTGCATTCATACGCAATGTCCATTTCTCACATAGTTCCTCGCCATTGTCTTCCACTCTTGACACAGACGAGATTCTAACATATTACAACGGGGTTGATCGCGTAACTACTCTTTGAAAGCAGGTAAATCGCTGTACTAGTATTGTGTAAAAAGTATCCGTTATTAACTTCGCAGCGGTGTTCTGTAAGATCTTTAATTTATATGTCCTAGAGCATTATGAATTAATCAACAAATGTATTCGAGAAATATGTGGATATTATACTGAGTAGTAAGTGTAAACTTCACTTTTTTAATATACCATAAATTACATTCTATTATTATACATACACTGTCGTTATTAAAAAAAATATTAATAATAGATTTAAATAATTAATCCTAAGAATAATTTTAAAATGGTGATGATTGTTCTTGACGTGAACAAAAGAACTAGTTATCATAACATATGATAAATATTACGTACAATTATTTATTTATTGTGGAATAAATCTCATTGTTCCTGCATATAATGATATGAATTACAACTGAGAAATAATTTGACGTTTCTCTTATTATATTTAATGAGGTTATACACGCTCGCATCACTGAGTATATATAAAAATTAATAAAAAAAAGGAACGGTAAAAGGAATTCCAAAAATATCACACAGACCGTCAACAAACTACTTTTTCGTAAATCTAAAATATTTCCCACCAATCCAGAGAACTAAAATTGAAACTTACCATTAAATTGGGTTACGTTCATAATTCAGTTGGACGTCAGATAATTTTTCTTGCCAACACTAGCATGTCGCAAAGCGGTCGAAAATTATCTATTGTGTGATGTAAACGTGTTGTTTGGGTCAGTTGTGCGACTTTGCATAACAGCGAATAGGGAAGTATCGGGCCTAATGTGTGTCAAGTGATCACTTGTGAGCTGTCGAGGCGAGGAAGTGTCAGATGTAGACCGAATAAGTCATCGAGATCAATGTCTTATGATTATAATCTTCGCATGCGATTTCGTACAGAAACGGGTTCGCGAACGACATAAGATTTCATAAACACGCAAATCTTGTTTTTTTTTTTATTTATTGATATTTAAAGATGACATAATTTTTAAATATCGTCTTATTTCAAATTAATCCACAGTTGGATATTAAATGCATTTAAATGATTCAGTAATTGCAAGTACATATGATACAAAAAAAAATATTTTACCTTACATAAGTACAAATATTGATTGAGTATTAAATAGAACAGGATGATTTCTAGATTTATAGTAAACTAGTACTAGTGACATTTAAAATAATTTTTTACAGAAATAAAACACGAAAAGTCAAAATTATGTAAAGAAAACAATAGGATAACGTCACTATATCTTGCAATGGTAATTATTTACATTACGTAGAACATGTAAATTCAGAGTGTTTGATAAAAGCTGGACAGAAACAAATTCAACTATATATTATCCACGCATCGTAAACAAACTGGTTTCATTACCACAATGTGAAAACAATATAGATAAAGTTTTATTATATGGAATTTTGTGAAATAAAAGTAACGGGCTCCCGCATAACGACGTACTAAAACACTAACAATAGTAATCATGTAAGCGAATTATTCAATATTTCAATATCCGTTAAACTTATACAAGAGAAATGGACCTGAAAGCGATGCGACGGTAAATATACATTAAATATTCGATTCGATTAGCTCCATGAGCAAAAAGTACCGGCGGATCACTTTCTCCCGCACGTCCGCTCTCATCGAGCGGTAGAACAGAAATAGTCGCCTATTAACCCATATCTGACGGCGGCCATGTCGTGATATGTCTGCACCTGCGCGCGCGCCGCAGTAGTCGATGTTGACAGGCAATGTGTTTTTTTTTCTTTATTCGCAATAATAGAGGCTATTAGTAGCCACGCTGGCGGTTAGATGCTATTAAACGTCGATAGCCAAGTAACAATTTTCTATTTTCATCAAGAACAGGTTAGGAGCAGCTTAACGATTAAAAGCTATTAATACTCTTTGCAGATACTTTAGATCAAGAATTTGGGAATTAAATAATAAGCAATCGTTAGACAATGAAAAAAAAATATTACTTAATTTCTAGACTTGTTATGATAATAACACTGGAAATTAAAATAGTAAAAGCAACTAAGCAGTCGAGTTCTGGATGCTAATCGGAGAAACTAGTTTTTTTTTTTATTTATGACAAAAATAACTATAAAATATACATTATTCCTGTTTCTCGCTATTTAATGCATGCATAAGGTATATATTGCGATTATAAATTCGTATGAACGCAATACCACAAGCTTCTCTCGGAATCATCTGCATGTAAGTAAGGAAATTAATAACAAATAAAGGTATTAGCAATGACGAAATAATAACGTATTTTTGGATTATATTGCACTTGAATGTCGTTCTATAATATCTGTAAAATAATATGTACACGTTTGAAAGTTACTTACCGGTAAAATTAATTAATAATAGTTATTAGATACCATTGAAAGTCAAACATAAGTAAAAGAAGATAATTTTCAATACTATATTAGATATTTATTAATAAAGGATGGAGGAGAAATCAAACTATTAATGCATAGCAGCTAGTATTAAATAGTTTTGTTAATAAAATTTATTAAAATATTGTACATCATTATTTTTAATGCTGTACCTCTGATGTAATAATATCAGTACATGACATAGTAATCGCTAAATAATAAATAAATATATTTTATGAGCATAAAGGTGACATTTTCTTTTTTAATTTAATACATTAATTAAAATCTTTTTGCTTGTGTGAGGTGATTTTTTTTAAATAACTATTAAATGCTTATGACAAATCAGTAATCTAAATTACTGGATGCACCCTTAACCGTATGACTAACGGTGCAAAACTAAAACGAAAAATGTAAGACAAACATAATACAAACTAAATTCTGTAGACGACTCGGCATATCACATAAACTCCCCGTGAATTCCTTACTATGTACTTTGACAGCTATAATGGTAGATGTTTAAAAAAATATATATTTGGTGACAATTTAAAATTACCATCGAGCGTTACGCACCTACAGCTCAGACAAAGGAAGGTTCACAGCTGAACTTGCAATTACACCACTGACTCACGCAAACCATAAACGCGAGCGAAAATTACAAACATTGCTACATCGGCGCTTTTACGTAAACTGTCGCGCGGCGTTTGGTTTTAATGGCGACTGGAAAATTTTGATCTTTTTAAGGTTCCGTATCATACGGGTGACTAACGGAACCCTATTACCAAGCCTCCGCTGTCCGTCTGTCAACGGGTACTACCGCATAAACCGTAATAGTTAGAAAGTTGAAATTTTCACAGATTGTATATTTTTATTGCCGCTACAAAAACTATTCATGTTACGGAACCCTTGGCGGTGCAAATCTGACTCACATTTGGCCATTTATTTTTAATTATCATACGTTTTACATAACGTTGGAATCGGAACAATATCTGTTTGTGCGTTGCGCATGTCAGCTGTTAAAGTGAACGTACACGGTCGGTTGTTTACAACGTACCAGTGAGACGGAGCCAGGCGGATTTATGTCGAGATAAAAAAAATGTATAAATCAAATAATTCAACTGTAACGTTATGAGAACACCGCCCGCGACAGATCTGGAGCGGACTGTGCACATGATTTCGCGGGACTGTCATGCTTAGAAACGATCACAAATTTTTCCTGCTTTATATATTGATGTATATATATATGATATTGTCTGGCCCGTTGGTGTTATCGTAGTAACCCTGCCTCTTACACCAGGAGTTCCGAGTTTGATTCCTGTTCACCACAAACATTTATCTAATTAACAATTGTGATTGTTCTGTATCAGGTTATCTCTTGTATATGTATCTTTAAAAATATCTATATATGTATGTTAGTCTCTTTTAACCCATACTACAGGTGCTGCTTAGCTAGCTATCTTGGGATCAAACATAATATAAATAAAATAATACCTTGGAATCATACTATGTGTATAAAATGTCATAGATACTTAATATGCATAAATAATACCTTTTAATTGTACGTCAACGTTACCTATATTATATAACTATATACCACGCGTTTGATTACTCATGTCTATATCACCGTTCGCTACTTAAAACGTCATGGTTATACCTTTAAGGCAAGTAGCCTTATGTATTTATACGCATATTTCTTATCAGCAGGGTTAGCGCATTTTTAACAAGATTTAAATACAAGTTTGAAATGTTTCAAAATTTTTGCAATGTCATGGTTACTACGCGATATTGTTAAAATATAAAATAAGTCAATTATTTCCTATGTTAAGCACAATAAATAATTTTATTTATAATTGTTAAGGGTTTTGACAGTGTATAAATTTAAATAATTCACTATTTTTCACTAACTAAAATAAATATCCACATTTTATTAGCTGCAATAAAT
Organism: Pharmacophagus antenor; assembly: GCA_018245475.1. Lineage (NCBI taxonomy): Eukaryota > Metazoa > Arthropoda > Insecta > Lepidoptera > Papilionidae > Pharmacophagus > Pharmacophagus antenor. Next base: position 18,698 of record DWQX01002218.1, read on the forward strand.
AATGTAAACGTATAATATACATAAATATAAATGGGCATCTTGTTTGATACACATATAGGTATAAGATGTATTAAACCTACACACATCCATGTGTAAAAAACTAGAAATGTTTAAAAAAATAAACAGAGATAGAGATAGGTCATCAAGCCGACTCGGAGGCAACTGGTGCCAAATAAGGATATTCTCGTTACCACGACGGAAACGTGCCGAGGCGTGTGGCTACGGTTCCGATTCCGATGCGATTGCAGCTCGTTTGTAATTCGACACCAGTAGCCCGCAAGGATTGGCGAATCAATTGGGAAATATTTAAATCGGAACGTGAGACCGAAAGTTAAATATTTATTTCTCCTTCAAATATTCGTTGGCGGCGTGATTTATTGAACTTCTTTTTTTAAACAAACGTGGGCAATATTGTCAAGAATTTAAGCAATCAATTATCTTATCTAATCTTTCACTAGTTATTGGGAAAAGTAATATAATGTTCGCATTTATTATTAACATTGTTGTTAGCAGTTTGTGAATTAGCAATGGTTTCTTGAACAAACACAGACCATGTTTTAAAATTATTTTATTATGACGTAATGTAATAATCCGAGGAGAATAGTAGCTTTGGTATTAAACATTATTCGCTAATTTATCTCACAAAGCGAATTCAGGGATAAACTCAAATGAGTTCGGAAAAACCTAAAACTGGTGTCGTTGGGTCGGTGCGCTGCAGAACCGGTCGGCTCTCTAAACGTAGGCCGACCCAGTGTCACGCCAACGACCTCCGCAGGTCGCCTACGCGTCACTGCGGATAAATTCGTACGTATCAAACTTCGAGGCTGCTTCTTATTGATGTATAAAGTTAAAATTCCGACACGTATCGAGATGTTAAACATGTACAAATTATCCATTCCTTATATTAAAGACTTTATATACACATACGACACGATTCCATAAAGATAAAGAAAGTTGTGTATACAAATTAAAAAAAATATATGATTTTGTGTCATAACATTTATTTCCCTTTTTTTACCTGTCACGTCATGATATTTAAAGTACATAAGATGTATTAACTCCCAATTATAGTTGCACAGCAGTAATGTAAGCATAAATATTGTTGCAAACATATTTATGTACAAATTTAAATATTCATAGTATTTAAACAGTTCACAAGCTAATCCTCGTATTTACTATGTTACGTAACACAGTAACTTAAAAGTTCTTAGTATAGATATCTTGAGACCATAAGTGGGTAATTAAATCTGTGAAGTGGACGTTGTGGAAGCGATCCGGCTGAATATGACAGCATAGACGCTATCAACACGTCTCAAACGGAGAGATCCTTCATTTTAATTAACGTTGCTATCTTTATACCAATTTTGACCTGTTTTAATCGCGTTATGTAAGGTATATGTAAAAAATATCCTTTCACTAATATTAACTTTACACAGAAATCATGAGTTGGATTTCTGAGCCATATAAACGATGGCGGTAGGATTTTTTCAAAAACGCCTGGCTAACTTCCAACCCCAAAGCAAACTGCCGCTGTAACGGTATCGCTGTGTTTCGGTGGTCATACATGTTGGAGACGAAAAATTCTCGGCGATTACACTTCGTTATACGATACAGCTTCGTTGCCAAATAAGTTTGATTACTCCCGATAACAAAAAAATATTAAAAAATTCTTGAAACTAAATCTAAAGTTGATTTTGTAGTCATTTTACAAAAAGTAATTATCAACAAATATTATGGCGGCTAGAAAATCCAATTCCAAGAATACTGTACGCAATTTAATGTAGACATAATGTAACGCAAAGTAACTTACCTCTACATCCCTAAAAGGTAACAACACAACGTGAACTTAAGTAGTATCAAACTAAGCTTATCTAACGTACAACTTACAACACGGGCGATGTTTACTTAACACAACTATATTAAGAGAGTAAGATGAAAAATAATAGTTTTTGTTACTTATATGCAGCAGTAATAATTTTGTTATGTATTGAAGTCGTACTAGTTTGTTAACAACACAAAAATTGCGTATAAGAATAACGTATAAGAATACACATAAATAATTTAGAACGACACGCTGATATATATAATATATTTAATATCGCGAACCCGCCATTTTCAAAATGCTAAAACACTATTCATACAGAAGCCGATATAAATAGATACACGATGTGATCGTAACCTTAATGTTGAGGAAACGGCAGATTAACTAGACTTAGTGAATATTTCACTACGAGTAAGGTCGCGCTGCGGCACATGAAAACCTTCAACTTTGGGTCGCCGGCGCACGCTTAAAATGATAACAGAAAACTTGTTTTGCAACGTTTTTAATTATTTTAAATCGTTATAGTTTCTTGCTCAAATAGATTTGATAATCAGTTATAGTGATTGATATTTAAATAAATTTCTACCTCTAATAACTTATTCATTGATAGCACAAGGAAAAAAATCGTCAAGATAATAACATATTTTTAATAATTTTAGTAATGCTTGTTTTTAATAATATAAAGTCCAAAAACCAACTAAAAAAGAGAATTATGAAATAGAGAATTATATTTTTCAAAACAAGTGCGATTTACTGTTGTAAACTACATGTTCATTTACCATCAGTTGTTATCTGGGTAGGCGGTAGTCAATGCAACGTAAGAAAAAACAGAAAAGTAGTCTACTCATTTAGTAGATGAGAAGAGTAGAGAACTATTTGGATTATGTGTAGAACAACATTAGTAAAATATAACAATCGTCTTTGCATATTCAGGTAACCGAAAACCTTGTAACGAGAGGCGATAGTTTCGCCGGCGTGGGGTCTAACGATCAGTCACGCAGTCCGCGAGTTCGAGAGGGCCGCAGCCCGCGACCTTTCCGCCGCCAACTCCGGTTACATAACCGACACGCTAATCGTCAAATCAATTACGAATTAGAACTGCTTCGTAGTGCAATCGCCACTGTGAAGCCATACCTCCCTTTCTATGCAACTACTCACCGCGAAAACTCTCAAAGTTATTCAACTGCTCATTTGAACTTTAAGCTTGGCTTACGGATATAGTTAAATGAGTATTAACTTGACTAATACCATTGACGGTCTCCCGTTAAATGACTATTTAGTTCGAACGCTAACTAAACTAATTGATGAACGGATTACTGAACTCTTAACTACATGTCGGTTCGAAACGTCGATATGACAGAACTGCAAAACATACTACGGTCACAGAAAACTTTACATGATGTGTGTATAGAAATCGTGATGTCAAGTATATGCCGTATCGTAAGCCACATCTGTATAGTAAGTAGACAGTCTGAATATTAAATTACAGTAACAAACAACCTCGCGATTCGACTAACGGTAAACTGATTACTACGGTCCAAGCGTATCAATCGTTCTAATTAAGAAGAACTTGTACTACCGTCTCAAAGGACACAGATGGAATGCCTCTTTGACAATAAATAGCGGCCTGGTTCATTTAACTTGCCACAAAATCTGCATGGGTATATTACTAATTTAGAATGGTATGTCTAGAATGGATTACATTACCTGCACATAATTCATTCTACCTGTGTTTAACACTACGTTTTCGGACATTTTTTCATGGGTTCTTTATGAAGGCTATGGTAATTTTTTACATTTATGAATACTTCCTTTAAAAATATATATAAAGTTACCAGGAACTAAAATAAAATAATTAAAATTCAGACACTAAAGAACATTTAATCGAAAATGTGTTGCGTCTTAATAACGCCTCTCGTAAACCTAGTGATAATAATAAAAAATAGTTTATGAAACTTACATGTTTATTGTAAATCGTTTAAACATTATCTAACGAACAGAGTAGAATTAAACCTTAAGGATGTTCGATGCTTAAAAATTGCTAATTGGAAACTCGACACGATACAAACTTTCATTGGTTTCGTTGTCTGTGAGATGCATAAAAAAAGATAATGCTCGATAATAGCCTTAATTGCTTTCTGATGAGACCGAAAGTAGCGAACGATCACTTTCCTCGAAATACGCACACGATTAAAAAAAACTTAATCACACGCCCACACATACAAAGTTCTAATGGTACGTAAACTAGTAAAACATACATAATGTGTTACAATCAAATATCGTTAGATGTTACAGAAAGTTATAAGAGATGACGAATAATTAATTAACCAAAAAATTTTAATGAATTAGGAATATATTTAAATAATATATTTAAT
>DWQX01002219.1:0-22890 GCA_018245475.1 Pharmacophagus antenor
TATATATATATATATATTAGTTTAATTTAATACAAATTTAGTCGTTACGGTTCTGTAATAAATTATTATTCGCCGAAGTATTACTACGCGGTGAAAAGTTGCGTGGACATACATAAAAAGATGTGTATATATATGCATATATATATATATATACGTAAAGGACACACATATATATATAATTTGTGTCCTTTACGTCACGTAACAAATTAATAGAATTGCATATATAGGGAATAGTGTCTTTTCCAATTGTATTAAAATAAATCTTATATTTAATATGGTGAAATGTCATAACAATCATTTTTTGTAATGAAACAGGAAAATGATATTGCTGGTTTTTTGCCAAAAAAAATTAAATAAGTAGCGTTAGTAAACAATCGAAAAGTTTGATATATATATATAAACTCACCGCGACAACTGTTGTGACAGTCAGAAATTGATTTAAACTTATTCAAGTTGTATGGACACTTTCGGCCAAACACCGCAGATTTGCAATCCTCCATCTTGGTGTCAAAATAATAGCTGCATAATATATTATTTTTTAACAAAAAAAAATTACCAATATTAACGCATTATTTTATAAAAGTTATAACAGAACGTCGACAATTATAACTTCGATGACAAAAGTAACATTCCCTTAAACTAAAGGGCAGCAAAGTTTGGATCGTGGTTGGGGTATCTACGAACCAATCTTGCTAGCCGCCGCTCACTACCAGCAGCTATTGCAGCATCGCGCTGCTCCGTCAGTCATTCGTATGTGTGCCAGAAGTTTCTGGCCGAACACACTTCATTACTTAGCTGTGTTTGTCACTTAACGTCATGTGAAATTAAGATCGTGTATTAGTCCATTGGCGAAAAAAATTGTTTCACGTTTCGGTATATAAATATTGATGAGCCAAAATCACGAAGTGCGATTAGATATCGATTATAAATCTCTAAGTATAAGCGAAGGGCTTGACCGGAGCGCAATAAATATAAACTGCCCCTAACAGCAAAAAGGTCACAGTCACAATCAGCGTTTAAGAGGCTTTTAAAAAAACATTACCTATCTCTTTGAGCACCTACTGTAATTACTACAATTAATATGTATATATATGAGTGTATGTTTGTGTACGTATATATATATATATATGTTAGATAAAATATAATCATAAAACAAAATATGTACATACACACATTTAACTCTATAAGCTATACCTATGTCAATCCTAAGGTTGTCTGGAAAAGACCGCTTTCAGCAGTAAGACCGCCATTTGCACTGCTGACGTATTCTTTTACTTCGCTCTATTTGTAACAGTTACTTTCTTTTTATTATATGTGTATATCAATTTGTTTTCGTTATGCAATAAACACTATTCTATTCTATTCTAATTCATTAATTGTTTATCATTAACCGTTAGAATAGTAAACTAACTCACTGTGGTCTTCTGATACCACTTCCGTCACAATCATACGAGACCGGTTGCAGTTTGCATAATATTTCCGGATCGAACAATATCAAATCTGAAAGTGGAATATTCATTTTGTAGTATAGATCGAAGTGTATAATGAGAATATAATAATTGGCGACAAAGAAATTCTTAATTTAACATTCACAATCAACATTAATAAACAATTTTAATATCAAAGAACAAAGAGCAATTTATGCGGAGCGTTGATTAGTGATAAGATGAAGAGGACAGCCAATATTATCATGAATCTATAACAACTAATCTTGCATTCTTTACATAAATAATAACCTTGTGAAAAATAGTTTTAATTATTCTCCCTCGAATCCATTGATTGTATGTCCATTATGATCATTTCTGGAATAATATCCGTACACGATTTAAATAGCGATGCGTTATGTGTAGTTTCCAGCGTACAATTTAAATATATATTCTTTTTTTGACAAAGCTTTTTTTAAAGATTTTTCACCTTCGCGTAATCAGGGCACCATTTAAACAGAACACTGTTTTTGTGTTCCGTATCCAATGGGACTAAGACTCTGCCTGCAGTCTTTGTGTCAGCGGGCTTTTTCTCATGGATCGTGATAGGTAGAAAGTCGATTTTTTTTTACAGATTGTGTATATCTATTGCCACTATAGCAACAAATAATAAAGATAAAGTAATACTTTCAAGAAAAGTAATTTCATTCAAGGTTCATTAAAGGACAATTTAACTGAAGGCTGAATTTGTAATTATTTTATTCCTAAAGGTACTATCTAGGAAAACGCACGGTTAAAACTTTTTCAAAAGAAACTTCACGAGTGAGGCGAGGCGTTCACATCCCACGTGGCACGCAGTGTAAATATTAATTGACGTATGCAACAAATTAAAAATGTTAAACTATTCATAAGGTAAAAACGCTTGGATACGAACCACTGAATGTTGTTGTTTTTTCTGTTGTTTTAGTATAAGTGGTGAAAGCTTCACATGATAAGAGCAAAAATGAGAAATGAAAGATAAATATCAATTCTTCTGTGAGAGACATAAAATTAAGGTTACTTATGATTTATTCACAGAGAATTCAGCGTTCACACAAATCAATTTCATGCAATTTTAACACAATAATTCGTTGTTTTTACATAATTTTTATAGCTCTACGATAAAAAATATTAATTGTAAATTATTTTTTAGCACGATTAGCTATTGCAGTAAGATCGGCTATGGCTTGATCGATAGCTTTCTTCTCGACTTCAGGAGTGATTGCTTTCAGCACTTGATTTAGAATCCATGCTGTCATCCACTTCTGCTGAATTTGTGTTACGGCTCTGTATCGCTTCATCTGGTACTCGAGCCGCCGCTTAACCGTCTTGAACACCAGCATCAACCTCTCCCGGTAAGCGGCCTCCAGCTGCATCGCAACGTTCTCCTTCTTCGCATTCATGAGCAATTTCTGACCGTTCGCCCCCAGTTGTCGGTCCTTACAGTTTTTAATTATATTTACGTACATTTTTTCCTCGGCGTTCCTAGCTCCAGTGAATGCCGCCTCTACGTCATCGATTTCTTTATCGAAATATTGCGCCAAAGGTGGGCCAAAGTTTTTAGTGGCGTAATAAACCATGAGAAATATTGAAATGCCGGTGTAGTATTCGTGTTCCATGACATATTTCTCTTTGCTGAGTAAATAGTTAAGGAGCATTATGCCGAAAAGGTATGGCCCAGTGACGCCGGTCTTGGTGTAAAAGAACTTGAACCAGTTGTCCGGTATGAAACCGAAGCGAACCTTACCGGACTTCATCGCCCTCTTAAGGGGTCCCGTACCGTCGTCTTCCTTTGGCTCTGGACATACAGGACCCTTCGTTGCAAATACTGCTCTAGGTACTACATACCACATTCTGTTCGTTAAAGTAATTATCCTTTGATTGTTCATTACTAAAATACTGAATAGGAAGTTACTATTAACTACTGAATAATGTAAGTCAAACCTGACGTGAAATATTTTAAATTGGTCCCAAAATCAAAAATTTGTTCAGCTGCCAGTGTTTTTTTTATGTTAAGCAGGTTTTTCTCTTATTTTAATTTTTATTTAAAGCAGAGGCACTATCTTTGTTGATTATTTCTATATACATATTAAGTTGCTGCAAAGCATTTATGTGAAATTGTGTTTTAATATGAAAATAGGTTAGTTCTTAGTATCTGTACTGAATTAAATGTGGAATTATCGTAATCAGTATATTATTTCATACATTTGCTCCTATATTTTTACAATATTTTTAAAATAAAACCCAAAATAATATTAATTTCTTCTTAATAATCAATAATCGCAATATGTATTGAATGCGATACACATTCGCGTTTGTGTTTAATTTCATTAACTAGCCGAAAAATAATTTTCTATTATATGCATATACACACTTTCCTCGTCGTTTTCCCACTTGCTTTGTATCGCGGATTTCTCGGGTTCGATTACCGGACCAGAAGTATTGTAATCTGGACGATGGTAAAGTTTTTCAAACCCGCCCGGCTAGCTACCACCCTCAATGTCATAACAGCATCGCTGTGTTCCGCCAGTCGTACATGTGAGTCAGATGTATTTCTTGCGAACACGCTTCACTCTCCACGATCTCATTGGCACTTAAAATCAGGTGAAATACGAGACCAAGTGTTAGCACATTACCGATAAAAAAATAATACCTGTTTAAACAAAACGGAACACCAAGTTGAATGTAATTTCTTTATTATCTAGGAAGTGACATTCAAAATTCTTCTTTATTAATAATAATGTGTAACGATTAGAAAAATGTATTTTCGTATTGATAGTGATATAAGTCTCATCCACGATGAGCAAGCACTTAACCTATCATAACCAATAAAAAAGATATAATGTTACTATACTATCCATTTTTCCACCACTGTTAAATCTAATAAAAATATTAATAATATAAATGAAAATCAATTAATTTTCGCAGAAATATTTATTAAAAATGCTATTATATTCATGCATTTATTGTGAACATTAAACATTGTTAATATTTAAATGAGTACGTTCATTTAAATGTAATAACTATGGAGATCGATTGGAAATATTTAGGTAGTTTACATGCGATTGGTTCGATTAACATCTAGAAATTAATTTTGTAATACGATTAAAAGATATATCAAAAATTAGAGGCGGTATTTGGCCGCGCGAAGAATTGGATATTTGTCGCTGGTGCAGAGACCGCGGAAATCGTCCATGGATAGATCGACGATGGAGACTCCTCCCAAACCTCTCGATCTGGAATAAAAACGGACGGTAAAAAATAAAATCATATAGCTTAATTAATTTATCATTAAAATATATTATTTTATTAACATCTCATTTAACCATATTAATGACAAGATGAACATGAATTGTATATTTAAATATCAGAAATGTATTTAACTTTTTTTTCTTAAAAGTAATAAATTAATTATGATCTTAATATAATGGGCACCTTTTTAAAAATAACTTCAGTAACCTTGGATTTCCATTTCACACGATGTTAAGTGTTATAACAATGAAACCGCAGATCTTACACCGTTAACAGTCCAGCTTTCGTAAGTTTGGCAGCCGACAAATAGCAATGCTTTCATTGTAGCAGTTCAGCAAGAGTAAGTCAGTAGATAACAAGGTGGCTTCGAAAATTTACCGACACTGTCACCACTACTTATGTTGGTTCATAATCGAACCAGTAATCTCTATGTTATATCATAAACGGTAAGCCCCTGCGCCACATAGCTATATATAGACAAGTATTATTTAACATTAGATTTACCAGACCCATCAATTTGACGGACCAACCCCAGATCAAATGTTCCATAATCAATATGCATTTCACTTTTTTTTTATTTAATACTGCTTCTGGCAACATTGTTCTATACATTTTATTGCAAAATAGAAAAATCAAGTATACACAATAAAAAAACACACAAAATTACTACAGACTCGAAAATAAGAAAACCATTATAATGTGTCAGTAAATCTAGTATTAAATATTGCACGTACTTTACGAAGGCCGCCTTCTGTCCAGCAGTGTCAGGATCCTCATAGCCCACCCAGAATCCACCTTCCCCGTTATCGTCAGGCACACGGAAAGCAAAGGTTCCTGTGAACAAAATAATTGAATGACTTTAATGCTGCAAAATTTACTTTCCATGTTGTGTATATAAGCCACAGATGATATCAAATATAGAATACAAATACAATATTTTAACACACCAACAAAAATATAATAAAAGGTTAGATATTAAATACAGAAAAGTAATAACTATTGTTAAAATATTTTGATATTACATTCTTATATAGTATTTTATATATAAGGAATTTATAATAATTATCTGATATTTTTCATAATTAACACACGCAAAGATCATAACAAATGTATTGTACCACCATTAGACATAAAATTTTCAACTGTATTAATTTGCAACAATATTAAGCCAAAAGCCATGTTTTGTTAATCCAGGCTAGAAGATTTTATTTTGCCAATTATAAGCACAAAGCGTATAAATGAGTACCAACCAAAAATACATGACAAATCAGCATCCTTGGTTAAGCCCAACTCTGAAAATTCAAAGTCAGTAGCTGATTCCCAAAATCATAAAAAAAGAAGCATCGAAAATGAACCAATTATACATACCGAAACGCTTGCTGGGATCAGTGACCTTTCTCAAATGTGGGCGCATTCCCTTTTGGTGATTGGGGTTGATCAACTTAGCGCAGACTTCTGGATAGCTTAAAAGTCCTTCCGTTTTGGTATAGGGTCCTACAAGAGAATTACATTATGAAATAGTTTTCAATTTCATTTAAACTATGAACAAAATAAATTTCATTATGACAATTATTATTTCGCTATATGAATAGAAAATATAACAAATAATTTATAATTCAGTTACAACATATGTTATAAGTACTGATATTTACTACAAAATAAGATCAACAAACCTGCTTCACCAGGACCGCTTGTGTGGATAGGTGGAACTCCTGCAATCTCGCTCTCGGAGTCTAGGGTCCAAGTACGTCCATAAGTAGCTATACCTAGGACAACCTTAAAAGCAGGAGCACCCGACTGGACGCTGAAATAGAAGCAGTAAAGCAGTGTGGTAAGCCTGCAGTCTAGTACTTATCTAACCATATGGCTTCTTATATAGTACTTCAAGTACGTAAGATGTATGTGAATCATTACAATAGACTTTTCTGTTTAATACCAGTTATTACTTTGCTACTTCCTCAGCTAAGTTGTTTATACAAACAAACAAAGATAATGAAACTAATAAATGTAGTTAGATTTGTAGGCTGTGAACTGGACCAGGTGTAACTAGGAATGTCAAAAAAGTGAAGTTCGGTGAAAAATGATATACTTCTATTTAATTGGAAAGATACGGGCGAAGATTAGAGAGGCCTACAATACTACAAAATCAATCAAAACAAAGTTGTGAAAAGGGGAGTAACTACCTACTTTCAATTTTCTTTTAATTTCTAATACCATCGGTAAATGGCTCTTAAAATAAAATATGAAAAATTAAACTTACAAGTAATTGACAGCCGCGTTCGCGTTGAGTAATTCGTTCCTGTTCTGTGGGGTATATATGGGAGCGGGGTAGTCGGCCTCTTTCGGGTTGCGCTCGGGGGTGACGTAGTCGAAAGTATCCAAGTTTACGAAGTCGACATGGTTAATGATAGCAGGTACATCGATGTAAACTGAAATTTTAATGGTCCTTACTCAGTCCACCTTTAATGATGATGATTTGACTTTCTGATGCTGATTATTCGATAATTATAATCGACTTAAATAATAAAAAAAATAGAGGAGTTTTCATATTATTATCAATCGAAGGATGCACACTGTGCTTACATGCGATCGGCATAGATTGCATGATGATCAGACATTTTAGTAGTTTTAATGTCGCAACTTTTTTTATATTAATAATCTTCACAAAAATACATGTCTATGGTATGATCAGTGAATAAAAATGTGCCGTTCTTATGTTAAATGGTAGTGATATCTAAGATCCTGTTCTTTGTACTCTAGACTAGCGGAATACGTAATTTTGTGGTGACATATAGATAATATAAATATGATAGCTAGCAAAGCGAGTTTAAGGATATCCTACTATCATCAAAATATCCAATATTTATGAAGCCCAGGAATGGAGTTGATGATATTTACAAATTAAGCGGGGCGATAATTGCCATAAACTACTTGAATCACTTAACTACAGGTTCTAATACACATTTTATGAAAGTACTATGTGATTTTTTTTTCTATTTACTACTTTACTTGTTTGAGCAAATGTTAAACGAGAGAACTGATTAATTAAATCTCTACATCAATTATTTCACACAGCAATTAACATTTTGAAATATTATTACCAATTATTTACTATGAATTATAAGAAATTATACAAATAAATCTTTCTTACTAGATGCATTAACGTTTGGTAGAATAGTTACGGACAACTGCATATTGGGTTTAAGGCTAAGAGCTTGCTTCATGTCGCGGACAAGCGCTGTAAAGCCTTCACGGTGCTCGGGCTCTTTGTCGTCAACGGGTGTTGTAGCAAACGTTTTCTTAATTCCGTGCCAGATTGAACCTGAAAAAGTAAGATTACGGTAATTGTAATGCTTGAAACCGCTTTCACACTGCAAAAAGCGTGCTAAGTTAAGGTGGAGTTTGATATTATAAGATAAATAATTTTAGCACAAATATTAATACGCTCCTTACCCCAAGTGGAACGGATCTTCTTTGGTTTAATCCTCGGGAACTGCCACGCCAAGTCAATGCCATCGAAACCGTGCTGCTCGGCCAAAACTACGGCCGAGTTCACAAACGCGGTACGCGCTTGCGGTGACTCGAGCTGCAAATAGAATAAAAAAAAATTATATGATATCTATCATTCATTTCAATCCTTTTTTCCATGTTAAGTTTCCAGTTACTTTAAAACTAGGTTTACGGTATTTTTTAATAGTTTAATTTTCGTAGCCATAGTAATTTAATACATTAATTTATTTGTTTCCTTTTTTATAAAAAAAAAATTATAAAGCAAAGATACCATAAAAGGAAGAAAAATACACGTAAGTATAGTGATTTTTTTAATAAAAGATGTTGCCGCTTCTGCTTGTAAACCTAGTGTCAATATTACCCTCATCTGTGTAAAGGACTTCTAGATTTAGCAACCCACCATCTATTCATGCCACTAATTAGTATTATGCAAAAATCTGTCCAGCCTGAAGACTTGAAGCGATTGAAACCATTAGTTAAGCATTTACTATTCGTATAGTAGTCTTATCTTTTAACTCCTTGACCACAGCAGCATCCGATCGTACTGTACTGCAGTAATCTATTTACGTTTTGTTACTTTTGTATAGGGACGAATTTACATGAAAATTTATAATAAAAAAAACTACACGGCACAAGATGAAAACAATCAGTCAGCCTGTGCCCGAATCAATGAATAACGGGTTATGTGAATTGTAGATTAAAATTATAAAGAAATCAAAATATAAAACATTTTGTTATGCTTCTATTAATATTTCCTTACCAGTAAGTTATATTTATTCGCGTCCTCGACGTCCGCGTCACCGCCGACTGACAGTAGGACCTTCAAAGCAGGGTATTTGGTCTTGAAATTGCTGATCGCCCTGTAGTTGGCGTGCGTCCTGTCAACGTCTAGGTTCTCGTTGAGCGGCACCATCTTGTAAGTGTCGGGGTGAACGCCGGCATAACCGTACACCAGGTGGGTGCAGAACGGCAACGCCGGATCCAGGTCCATCGGCAGCATTCGCGCTTGAGCTGGGTAAATGCATCCATCAACTGTATTACTATGTAGCAATGTTTGAAATTTATTATTCGAAACGCTCGAAGGAAACGCAACAGTACAGGACTTCGAAGATGTCAACATTGTAGAAGATGTGACAATAACTGCATCAGCTGACACCGTGGCACAGTGACTTACACGTATGCCTTGTAACGCAAAGGCCTTGGGTTCGATGGTCGAGCCACAGGAGTAGTGGAGCCTGTATTGTGGAAGGGGTTTTCAAATCCTCAATATCAATCTGTCATCATAACAGCATTGCTGTGTTCCGGCGGTCATACATGTAAGAGCAAAATGTATTCTGGGCGGACACGTTGCACCGTCTACAGACTCATTGTTACTTATCATCAGGTGTAATCGAAGCCAATCGTCAGCCCACAACCGTTAAAACAAATAATAGATTTTGTGCACACGTTATCCTTTGATCTCAATTGATGCATGATTTTAAACGACAATCAGGTTGGCAACGGAGAAACGAGGACGTTGAGTGTACTCCTGCCCTTATGTGAATAACTAACAGTTCACGGCAACGACGATATGGTAACATAACTGTAGTAATCAGTTATGGACAGTTCAACAATCTCCTTTTATTCTTTTATGGGTAAATCCTGCATTGTATACTGTGCCACTCGGAGACAATCGGCTAGAATCCCACGAAACTCGACGACTCTACGAGCGAGGATACCCACTGCGTTGCGAAGATAATAAATAAAAACGAACGACTTGGATGCCCACTTAAATGGTTATGAAAATTCATGACGCTCATTTTCTTTGTCGCGGCTACGGTTAACATTTGACCTCACAATTGACGCATGTTGCTAAATAACAAAGATGGTGGTTTCCCGCCTAAAATACACCGGGTGAACGGTATCATTTGAGTTAAAAACAACTATAATTGCAAATGAAATGTCACCTTATAATTAAAGTGTTACTATACATTTTTCCCGATAACAGGTCAAAATAACAATTCACACATCGACCTAACGGACTTTTGTATGTAAGTGTTTGTAACTATACACCTCATTTAATCAAGCACTTGCCCGTGCGTAGGTGTCCTAGCTAGAAGATAATGTGTCGGTTAACATAAAATCATCTGCATCCTGTAACGTCAACAAAAAAAGTACCTGACTAAATACAAGTGAAGGAATAAAGATCTCTCGATGTGAACTTTTATCAAAATTTTTTTTAGAATATAAAAGAAGATACCATATGTTAAATAGTAAATCGTATTGTCTTTTTTTTTTAATGGATCAAATGCGGTACTACAATACTAATATATATAACCCTTTTGCATTCGGTTGGTCGGTCGGTCGGTAATTCTAGCATATCACTCAGATGTCCTTTCTTATGGAATATTAAAGTTTATTTGTAGTTAAATAAAATTAATTTATTACAGCACAATATATCGCGTGCCATCAAAATGTCATAAAAATAAAAAATAAATGGTTTATCAATGCACGTTAATACATTCATGCAGAGGTAGGTGCCAACTTTGAAAACCGTTTCGAGTACAAACGGATAATAATCATTTATCTGAGTATTTTTTGTATGTATTTTTGTAGATATTTATAACACATTCATGTTTTTAATTAAAATTCAATTGAGAGTATTAGAATTTACTTAAAAACAGTATGTTATTTATATGTAAACTTATCTATGTCGTCTATACATCGTCTTAAGATAATGTCAAAGGCATTCATTCCGCCTTACGCTTGTGTATGAAGTCAATAAAATAAATACATATTTTGTTAAAACGTAGTAAACAGTAAAATAAATGATACACATATAACATCTCTAAATCACTGCATAATTTTTAAAGTTATTGAAAAACTTTATGCTTCCGATTATATTAAATTATTAATGTGTATATCCTAAAAACAAATATTCTTAATCTATGTAAATTTATAATAATTTAATAATCAATCATTAAAAACAAATGTATCCTAATATTTAAAACTATTTACATGCATAACACAGATTTGATAAATTGTTTGAAATTGATTTTATATTGATTCATGAATTTATTTTCGTGGTTGTTATCGTAAGTTTTTTAATCTATTTTGTCATACGACGGAACCAGATGGCATTATAGCAGTTCACCATCTGTACTAAACAACTGATTCACACCGATATATCCGATACTATACATTTTCAGATGCTGATTAATATAGAACATGATAAGGGCTGCAGTGATCAAATAATTAACTAAATATGTAACAGTGTATGAAAATATTAAACGATATTATTTTCACCACCGGCACGTTCCAGAACACTTGCGGACTTGTTTGTTTTGTTAATCTCATGTTGACCGGCGATATGCGGGTCAATTGCGGGTCATTGTTTTTCTAAGTGACTGATAATCTGTCACTGTTACCAATAACTCATTTAACATTGTCATTTA
Source organism: Pharmacophagus antenor (assembly GCA_018245475.1). Taxonomy (NCBI): domain Eukaryota; kingdom Metazoa; phylum Arthropoda; class Insecta; order Lepidoptera; family Papilionidae; genus Pharmacophagus; species Pharmacophagus antenor. The sequence continues at coordinate 11,660 of DWQX01002219.1, forward strand.
TTTTATCTTTTAAGGCCAACAACGGGAAATAACATTTGAATACTGATTAATATTTAATTTCAATTTCAAAACGTCTCGATAAAACATTTTTATTTAAATGAATACATTAATATAAAGAGAATAATATTTGGTCCCGTATATTATGAATTATAGAAATAAAATAAGTTTTTGATATGATTTATGGATTGAATCACGAAAATAGAATACAGATTTTACAACAGTATAAAAGCTAACTAATAATAATAACTGGATGGAATTCAATATAGCCAAACAATATATTTTTTTTAATTAGTACCGCAAAAACGATATACGAAATGCAACGGGGTTGTAATAAGTCTGAAAGTTTAATACATTAATAGATTAATAGTCGCTAGCTAGGAAAAAATCTTCCCATAATTTAAATATAAGCTAATATGTATATAACTTAAAACAAATGAATCGATTAACGTGGAAAATTGAGTTTTATGCGCTAGCTGTTCGCAAGGTAATATACCTATGTAATATACATAGGGTTTAATCTTAAGTTTTAATTTGACACTAGAGTCGGACATTATGCAGTGAAATAATGTTTTTTTTATATATATTTAGTTCGAGCAAACCCACTCCACCTGATGTTAAGTGAAAGTGGAGTCCAAATGCGAAGATTGCTGGTGCTACAAAAAGTTGTTGCATCATCCACCGTCAAACTACCGACTCGCAAGGTGCTTCTTCACGCCTCGCGCAAATGACCCAAGGTTATAAGAAGTAGGAAACATGACCCGGGAGGGAATTCCGTGTAGGTATAGTGCGACAAAGGAAGGAATCAGAAAATTTCTTTTCGCGTGATGGAATGGGAGGGGTGACGGTGTGTCTATGACACCGCAGTCACCCCTCCCATTCCATCATTCATCATATTCATCTAGACAAAGCAATTAAATAATTCTCGAAAATCATATCACTATAAACGTAATCGTGTATATAAATACATTGCTAAGCAGTCAGAACTGCTGCTTTCGGCAATTGAAATGTTAACAATTTGCTCTGACCAACTGTATTACAAATCGACAGTTTTTTAAATGCGAATTGTGTTTTAAATAATAGCAGTACATTATTGCAATGAACAGGACAAGGTAAAAGATACTGAAATAAAATTCTTAGCTAAAGGAAAATAAAATAATGTAAATATATTTATTTATATATATATAAAACATAGCTGACCTCATCTTTAAACGTATACGAAGGTCTTATGTCGCAATGACTAAGCCAAGCAGACCTGTTTCAAATAACAACTAACAAAATGATTACTACAACAATTTTTATGTTTGCTTTTTCTTTTTCGTCATCATGTTCCGATATTATGAACTAGAAAGTAACAAGAATAGTAGATAAATTATTATATATAATATTACAATATTACTTTGTTTCAGTAGTCGCATATTTGAGAACCAGAAGTATTCTGGGCGATTACGATTGACTGTCTACGGCCTCATTGTTACTTAATTCAAGGTGAAATTGAGGCCAACTGTTAGCCTATAACCGGTAAAAAATTAACTTATATTATTGAAAACTAATAATAAGAAAAGTAAAAATTTTCGTTTAATCAATTATCATGGGTAATATTATTTCAAATTTACTCAGTTTTGCACTCGGTTGCAAATACAAAAATTATATTTGGATATTGACTAAGTAAATTTTAAGCCGCTGAAATGGTTCTTTAGCGATTAACCTTCATTACTATTTTATTTGTTGAATCAATAGCCTACATCGCAACTTGATTTAGAGGAAAACCGAACTTGTTTGTAATTATTAAGAATATTTCACAAATGCGGTTTTATGAGCGATTTCGAAGCGTTTCAAGATGAATCGATATAACGAATTTATACACGAAATATAACCTAGCACATAAATAAATGTTCAGGCACTGTTCCAAAATGTTTTTTTTTATAAAATCTCAGAGAAAAATTTAGTTTAATTTTATGATAATGTAGATCGAGAAGCGCTTCTAAGGTTTTTTACAGGTAAAAAAATATTAAAACATTAACCTCATTCATCGATGGATGCATTAACAAACGTCATAAATGATTTTATTAGCATCTGTATCACCTACTACTATTTCTTCCCATAACGTTAACTGGTAGAGAATGCCGAATGGATTGGAAAACTGTATTATTCCTTATAGGTGTTTCAATAAATATTTTAAAACATAAATAGAGAGAGTATACATATTTTTTTTTCTCATCACACGGTTTCATATTTGCAATATAGAGTGACAAGAAGATTGCTAAACAAACAAGGTGAGCATAACGGATCCCTATTAACGTCACTAAACAGAACGTCCCTGTCGGTCTACATTCTTTAATTTGTGAACATGCGAGTGCGCTCACTTGTGAACATTGCATCCATTACGATAACCTAGTACCTCTTACGCTTTACACAACCGCCTCGTCATAAAAGCAATTGCTAAGCCTCCAAAGGAATTTAATTAGTACGCGACTGTCATAGAAAAATAATGCGAACTTGATTGATAAAAATTAATGTAATACTTACTTACTAAAAAGTACTAAATTGAAATGCGATAAAAAGCTAAAGTTTTCGAGAGATTTTTGTTGAGAAGTTTTCGGAGGAAGGCTAGGAAGATGGTTATATTTATCCGATGCTACACAGTATTACATTTTCAGTTTGAGATATTAAATTCCAGATGAATGTTATCTCATGTAATATTGATTAAAATTTAAATATGCGTACTTAAGATAAGAAAGTTTTTATTATAAAATACCTAAGTGAATGGAAGCGGGGTTACTGTCTAAAATCTTTTGGTCATTTTTAAAGATAGTCCGAAATTTCTAATTAATAAATAAATCAACTGATAAAGAAATTACACTTAAGACTATGCTGCATGGTCACAGATCTTAAGAGCCTGTTCCCTAAGCGGGACGAATGGAAAAATAATCGATGTAAATCAATGTAAATAAAACGTTACTCTTAATAGTTTTTTTCTTTAATTATAATTAAGTGGGCACACAACAATAATTTATTCTTCATATGAGAAATTATGTAACAATAATTCTATTTTTTACACAACATTACTTGATAATACGCTCCATTTATCTTTCCGATATTAATAATTATTAAACCATTCATATTGAATGATCACATATAAAATTATCTCTTATAAGCGTGCTTTAAAGGTTTCACATACATATTATTTTTATAGTTGTGCCTGACAAAAATGCCAGCTAAAAGTGGGTAGACCGGTTTGAAATTGGTTATAAGCAAACGTTATATTATAAGAAAACAGCGGTGTTCCCGCCGTAAAAGTAAAACATGTTAATACGAACAATATACTCTAATGTAAATAATAGGACGTTAAAGCAAACAATTTGCACCGATCTAGATGTAAAACGTGTCGTGGAACTTCGAAAAGTTTAAAAGGAATATAATGCACGTAAATATTACGTTCCTACGTGATCGGGTTATGATTTAAATAAGGAAATATCTATAATATTTGGTCTCGTTTAGAGTTTCCATCGTGCGTTAATTAATGTTAAAAAGTTAAATAAGCCATATAAATACTAAACTCCTGATAAGTGTTGCTTAAATATTATTTTCTGAGCACGAAAGTCTTCTATCAGCTGTATAGACTATTTTTATTTTTAATTATGATTACAGAATTATTTGCGGCATCCATTGTCGTATATGGATATGCTAAAATAACAATTTTAATCATGATCGAAAATAAATTACATAAACCATCACAAGTAAAACGAATACAATTCAATATTTCCAAAATTTATTAGTTATTGACTAATTGAATTTTTCTTTCCGGTCTTTAGTTTTTATTGAAATTATTTCGTCTAGAAACTTCTTCCAATTACAAAACACTAAGCCGTCAAATTAATGTAATAATAATAGTATAGTCTTTAAGAGAATGTCGCGAATTTACAATGCGCACGTGTGTTGTCATATCGTGCACATTTATAATTATGTAATTCGGTAATAGAAATAAATTTCAATCAAATCTAAACATGACATTCGAGATTTTTCTAGAATGTGGTGGTGAGATGTATCAATAATGAATTACACGTGCATCTTACGTGCCAGCGACCTAGAGAGACCTGCGGGTACGTTATGTATCATAACGACTAGCGAGCGAGGATCGCGCGACAATTGTTATTAACACTGGATTTACTTTATTTTACTTTACTTTATTTTACTTTATTTATTTTAGATAAAAAGTTCAGAACGCTAATACGCGTTTGACTCTTTTATTCATTTACAATGCCTCAGGCACCATTGTTCTATACATTTTGTATTGCGAAACAGTAAAAATATGAATACAATAATGCTCAAAATTATTAAACCATAAAAATTTGTCGGTAGATCTAGCGCTAATACGGTTTTGAGTTAAAATAGATCGTATTATGTTTATACGATTGTTTATTATGATTGCTTAGCTATAGCTTGGTTATCACAAAATGAACTTTATCGTGAAAAAAAAATAGCTGAACATCATTTAACATAATACAAATCGGTCGATTATATATGAGGTACAAAGAATGCACCATGTACGGCTTCACTGTCACTTAATATTATGTAAAATTAAGGTCTGATGTTAGCTCATTGCCTTTTAATTGTACGCAAGGTGTATAATAACCCTGTCTTAAGAAAAAATTAAATGTTCATCGTCTCCGCTCTGGAGCCCTCCGTCGTCTAGAGCTTCGGAGCGGTGCCGTCGAGTTTGCTGGCCAAAATATTAAATTGTTCTTTTCCGAAACACCCGAGAGGCGAAGGGATGACAAAATTCGCAGCTATAACAAATAAATTATACGCTCAGCGGACGCAGTACTTACATTCCCTGACATAGCTCCTGCTGTCGTAGTAGCAGACGACTTTGGCCACCGGCGCCGGTGGGTTGGCGGCGGCAACCGCCAGGAGAGCAGCTACAAAGGCGATCAAGGCCCTCATGTTCGTACCGTACTAATGACCGATCCCCACAGAGTTTATGTGGCGAATGAGCGCGCTCGTTTGCCACAGAGATCGGATGACCGAAGCATTAAGGTCAAAGACTATTAACTAACGCTGAATAAGATATATTTATCAACGTGCCGTCAACAGCTAACGTTTGCAATAAGGCCGTGTCGCTCGAGTACGAAGGCCCGGAGGTTCATCGATATGTTTTCAATCGCTGAATTATTACAAGGCTCTATGCTATTTACACCATAATTTACGCGAAGGGAACAGAATGATCCCGCACCATCAGTTCATACAAAAACTTCTTATCTAATGGTATATACAGTTTATTGTAAAATATTTATTATAATATATGCCCATGTCATACGTAAATTTGTTTTAATTTTGTATTAAATTTAAAAGTATTACAGATTGTTTGCGATTGATCGTTTAATCAACATACGAAATAAACGAGATTCTCACATCTTTTCCACCAAATGGTAGCCTTGGAGCCATTCTTCTACACTTAAAAACAGTGTACCACATTAAGTATTAGATTTCGTTAGATACTTTGATATTATAAAGCAATAAACAGATTGAAACACTATTTAATAGTACTGAGTAGTAAAATAAAAACCAAATAATATCTTGCATATATGATGATACAAGGGAATCCTTACGAACTAAAATTTTGCATAAAGCCTAATCAATTAAATAGTTTTAAATGTAGAGTATAGTGAAATAATTGTTTGGTTTTAAAAGTACGAACATGTCATAGTTATCATCACGATATATATTTTTTTCTTGTTTTCTCTAGACGTCTTAAGATATAATGTTCGTAGGCATAATACTTAACTTCAGATTTCTTGATCTATGGTCATCACCTTCTCGATGATGTCATCGTCGGTTATTTAACAAAGCGATTTCGTACGACATTTTTTTTTTGTAATTTTTTTACCCGCCTTAGGCAAAGAGAGAGAAAAAAAAACTATCGAACGGAGACTGGTTTGAGAACAATGCGAATATGTTTCAATAAGCACATTCTATGTCATAAAGTTCTTAATGTTGCCAGTTTGACGAGTTGCAGTTTTGTTCGAAATTTGAAAACGAAAAAAAAATGTTTGTTCGAATTTCGAATTTGGCTTATTATTATTTGTTGACAAAACTCTATTGAAAAACAATACTAAATGTTTAGATTACATTGTTTTTTCCGGCAGATCTATAGCTTTTAAGAGTAGATGTATACAAACCTTATAGAATAGAATAGTCTTTATTGCATAACGAAAACAAAATAAAATACACATGAAACAAAATAAAAGAAAGTAACTGTTACAAACAGTGCGAAGTAAAAGAATACGTTAGCAGTGCAAAAGGCGGTCTTACTGCTGAAAGCAGTCTCTTCCAGACAACCTTATTGGTTGGTAGAGGCAAGTAAAATTAATGTATAAAGCAACATTCTGTGCATTGAGATGAATAACGCATTAGAACGTTATACAATACAGCGTAAGATAATATTGTTGTGGGTAGGCGTATTGTTTACCATCAAACCAAAAAAACAGCACATCTTCTTTATATTCTCAATACAAAATTAAGAAGACAATAATATCATATAATAGTGGAAAATCACAAGAAAGAAATTCTTTATATTGTACATACATTGTTCAAACGAAACAGCCATCGTTGTTATCACTTTAGCCGTTTAGTTGCTATGATTCAACAGGTTTTTGAACAAATAAACACACAGACGCAGTTTAAATTTTAATATTTCCTCGTTTTTGTACGTGGATAAACTTATAGTCTTGTTTGTAGCCCGTAGTCATCGAAATCCATTCCGATTGATCCCATTGATCTAATTGTCTAATATTTATTCGGCTTGAATTAGATACCCAGCATATATATTGAATGTACTTAAGAAGGCAGATACTATAGGTACATGGCCGTATGTTATCGAGGCTAAAATCGTTAATTTAATTATCTTGTCAACTTCAATGTAACGGGCAGAAATTCGTCATAATTAATACTTTCCTATATTGAAAGTTAAGAGAAGATGTTAATCTTTACAACCGGATTAAATTTAAATTATTAATAATAATAGGTGATTAATAATAATAATACAATTAGGATCTAGTGTACCGCTCGTCTACAAACTGTGTTTACACTGTACGGAACACTTCAAAGTACGAGTCCGACTCACGCTCGGCTATTTTTTAAAGTCGTGAGAAGGTTTATTCGAAGCACAAGGAAGACATTGATTACGCGGAATTCTTGTTAAATTCGTGTTAGGAATGTTTACTTATACTAAACTCCCAGTGTCAACCTCTCAAGGCATTGAGGCATTGAGAACAGTATAATGACCTACGAACTACAGCCCACCATATATGACCGAGTACCATTAGAATGCCGACCAGAATGTTTAATGTTTTCGAATTATCTTACTATTGAAAGTGTGCGAGAAATTCACAATATTTCGCCAATTCATAATACTATATTATATACAATTATTATATGTACTATATTATATAATACAATTTATAATATATATTGGCATTAAACCAAATTTACATTAACGACAATTTAAATGTGTTAAAATTAAGAAACGCAAGGTAACCCGTATGACTTCTTTTTTTGATTTACCACTAATTTATCAAATCGTTAGATAAAACCCTCAGCTATGGTTATTTGTAAAATGTTACCCATGTTTTTAAAGTATTTATTTACATAGGCAATCATTGTTAAAAACTAACCTCGATTTTGGGCTCAATGACATGAGCCGAACGTCTAATTTTGGTTCTATTATTTTTGTTTTTTTTTTATACACAGATTAGGCAAACGATCGAGCGGTTCATTTGATGGTATACTCATATATTCACGTTTGTCTATGGATAGCTTCAAATTTTGTGGAGTCGCAGCAGCGTCGTGCGACCTTTAAGAAGAGAATAGTGTTATTTCTTGAATATCTCCAAGTGGTATCGGTCCGAATATAAACTGGCGACATCTGATTCCATAGTGGAGTTGTGGATGGTAAAATATTGCGATAAAAACCCACAGTAAATGTTTGCCTAATATCTAAATGGATCGTTTACCCAGCTAATAACGTCGGCCGAAAACATTCCCATTACGCTTAAAGATTCATCTACAGAGCAAATTGAAGCTAACTACCTTTTTAATTTCAAATAGTATTGTTTGCATTGCTAATGATTTTCATTTATTCTTATATTAAGTTGTTTAAATACTACATATGTATTGAGCGCATTTTACAAAAAAAATCCTTAACAAAGGTATCTTTATGCGTCAGTGTCCCTCACCGATATGGAAATAAATTTTGGCTTTAAAATAAATAGTTTTCCTCGTCGTGGCGCGACAATAAAAAAGCAGGTACAAATATTAAAAAGAGTAAATCGCTCAAGGCGCTAGTTACGTTTTACAATGAAAACATAAAAATAAAATTAACGTTCGCCAAATCAGCGTTAAGTGCGTAAAGTTATTATTTCTTGTAGGATATCAAACGGCAAAATCTCTGTAACCTTGTTCTGCGCGCCAACGGTGATTCGAGCTCTGCATACAAAAGGCAAACACTTGTGCAGTGAGTCAGGTGGTGATGCAAACAAATTGTTATCGAACGTTTCCTACGGACGCGATACACATCGTTAAATTCAATGAACGTCCACATTTGAAACACGGCAACCTCTTGTTAGGGCTGGCCCGATCGATCGTGGCTGCTTGCCGAAATGAATCAGTCACTCTTGATTTTATTTTTCTATATTTTAAAATATTTATTTGTTCTCCAATTGGAATTTATTAAAACAAAATAACTACTTCAACTGCCATCGTGGCTCACTGGTTAATGCTTGCCGACTAACACGATTGTGCACGGTTTCGATTACAAATGAGTATAGATTTTTTTTTGCTCGTTCCTCATGTTATTTTTGAACAGGGCCTAGACACATCTCTCTTTTGAATGTCTTATATTTTAATCACGCTAACATACTTCCTCTTCCATTCTGAAATCACATTTTCATACTTTTCCATTGTCTTTCGTACCACATTCCATTTCTTGAGTAGAGAAGTTTGGATGGTGTTGCGATTTTTTCCTTCTATATAAATCTGCCGCTACAAAAGCATTTATCTTTTCAGCATTCATACATCTGAGGGCCGAAGTATTCTGACCATGCTTCATCATATACATCCTCATTGTCACTCAATATCACAGGGATTGGGATCAAGTGTCCATACATTAGCCCAGAAACAAAAAAAAAACTACACAAAGGTAATCAGATGATCAAATTAAGCAAATACTCTTAGAAAGCAATTACTGGACATATCAATGTCTTCTGTTTAACATGTTTTGTAAAAAAATTCTAGGAATAGATTATTTATATTTGTGATTGGGAATTTCCAGCCTCCGTTATTTATTATCTTAACGGTATTTTCCTTATCAATTTTAATGACACAATTATTGTTTCTATTTCAAACACAGCAATGGCAAAGAGGAAAGTGTAATGTATTCCGACTTTGTGTACTTTTTTACGCCAATTACAAGGAAATTTGTTATTAAGACGTATGTAATTAATAATTGTTTTTAAAATACATTAATAATGTATGATATATTAATGGATCATCTTAAATATAATAAATTCAAAGATTTTTAATTCTCTTATATTAATCCTACGAGGCGAATAATTCTAAACGGAGGTTTAAACCTAAATATGTAATATTAAAGGTAATTTCGAATGTGCAATATTAAAGGTAATTTCGAATGATAAATTATTTATTTATTTCTATACATTTTACAACCTATCGTCAGAAGCTTTATTTGTCTTATAATAATAAGATTTAAATTATATTTATGACAAAAGAATATGAATATGAATGTAAATTTACATTTCAATATTTATATTGTAAGTCATAATTTGAGTCACGGGCCTAATAAGATGCATGTGTTGGCATAAAGGCTTATAAGCTGCTCCGAGGAGGACGTTAGCTGGTCGTGGTCCCTAGCCATTGTGATAGGACCCGCGAAGGCTCTGGAGCCTGCATCGTGTAACCAGCGGAACAGGCCATCATCATAGCGTAACGTTGTAGGGAACGCAATCACAGTTGCGTTTCGAATGGACATACGCCACTCCTTCAAAACGCCGAGGTCGACCACCGAGTGGGTTTTTGGGGGTAAAAATCCCACGAAACCCTGACTTCCCAGAAGGCGGACTACTATCTTTTAAAGATCCCCCTCCCCCCGATAATAAAAAAACAGAGGCTTAATAGTTGTGGTCTGTATATCAACAGTGAGCAAAGAGGAACTTTAGGATCACCAGTCTAGGCAATAATAGAAGGATATTGTGAATCCAAATCGAGCATGTTGAACATGTGTGAAGGTTGGGGAATTATATTCCAGACCGCGTCATTCATGTAGAGTTTACTTCTGGATACTTGCTAATAGATGAGGTCGTAACATTCAGGACTTTTGATACTTTTAGGTACAGCTGGCACTTTAAATGGCTTTATTGATGAGTTATTTGAACTCACTAAATTCCGTACTGAATCCAGCCACAGTTTACAACACAACAATGCAACAATAATAATAAATAACAATAAATACAGAGCAACAATGGAAAAGTTTGTAAAAGTGCAATGGTCAATTGCGTTTAATTATTGTATAAATTTATCTTCGTCCTTTTCTCGGCCTCTAGCCGTCTTTTGTTTTATTTTATGATTCACAGTCATCGGCAAGAATCTTTTATTTATTTCTGTCAATGTAATTAAATCAATATATTCGACTGTAGTTTTAAATATATGACAATATTAGTTGTTTTAAATTTCCGATGAGAGTGACACTTAAGAATTACTCATACTTTCTATGAGCAATAGAGGGATAAAAATAATCGTGAATATTAATACTCATGTGAGATTTTATATCCAATCATCTGTCGCTTATCACTTTACTGGATAATGAATTGGCTGAACCTCCTGGTACTATCGTTGCATAAACAACACAAAGTCACATCACTGATTAGTAGAGAACATATAAAAGTTGTTACATAAACAACGTGATAAACTTTATTTGACCAGGTACTTATTTCATGTTTATGTGACCTCAGACATATCTCATTTTTTATCATATATTTCGATGTTATTTTTAAATTATGGTAACATCTTTAATATAGCGCGCAAGTGAACAAGAAAACACATTTATGCTGCTGGATTCGGAGAAGCAGACGCTGTTAGTCATAGCGACCATTACAGCTTTATCGAAGCTGGCTCGCGGATCCGGTGATTCGCGAGCTATCTCCTGCAAAAACACTGGC
>DWQX01002220.1:0-22881 GCA_018245475.1 Pharmacophagus antenor
AGTTGCTGAATCTCGTCAAACATTGTTTGAAATCCAAAAGGATGAGCGCTGTAAAATAATATTGTAAAAGTAGTGGTTTTTGATAGTTTGTTTCCGGAATGTGTACTAATGATGATACTCTTTTATTATTTTCTGGCATTTGCTTAAATAAGTTGAAACAGGGTTGTGACGTCTTACGAAGGATAGGAGCATTAGTATTTATTAATTGGCATCAGCGTTCACTCAGTTCGATATTAGGAAATTTCAAAATTGCTTATACTTTTCGATACGCTAACAAAGATACGATCATTTAAATAGTTATACCCCGTTCATCATCTTCGCTTACACTGAAAAAAAAAAAACAACCGGTAGCCAGTTCCGTGATCAGCCTACGTTGTGACTTTCACTATACACCCGTACGCGTGTACACACAGAAGTACGTGTGTACGATTGTGTTTAATACATATTACACGTCGAGCTCGTACCCGGTCAATATTTGTTTAGGTTTCAGACCTACCGCGGAATAGATTCCGAGAACGACCGGCGTGGATCTTATTGAATCACGGTGTACGATTTTATGGGAGAGCTGGCTCATGCTTGAAGCGGCGAGCGATTTGTTCGTCACGGTCCATTTGTTTGTATACTCCACTAGCTGATACCAGCGACTAGGTTAGCGTTAGTAATCGGAGAACAAAATACCAAATTTACTATTCTGAAGAAATGATACATCTCTGCTATAAATGGATTTACATTTGCATGAATGGAGACAAACATTTTTTAGAAATTGTTGTTTTGGTCTCTAAATTGATTATCTTGACTATTACAAATATCATTTTATACACCGTGTTTTTGGAGATTTAATATATAACTACTTGACGCATTGATATACCCGCTTGCTTCGTAACGCGGAGATCTCGCGTTCGATTCCCACAGCAGTAATGAAGTCTGGGTGGTGATAGGGTTTTATCGAACACGCCTGGCTAGTCTACCACTGTCAATCTGCCGCCATAATAGCATCATTTCGGTACTCTTACATGTGGGAGCCAAACATATTCTGGGCAATGATATTCACTATTTACTCTCCTCGTTGTCACCCAACATCAGCTGTAATCGAGGTTAAGCTTTATTTCATAACCGATAAAAATGTTTAGATTACGTCAGCATTATGTACATAATTCATATAGATGTACTATATTCCTACTATTTCTAAGTTATTTATTTACTGTATTTGCAGAAAATAACCCAATTGTCTACAAGGAAGCGAACAATTTATCAACTATAATGACGAATGATGTACAAAAGTGCATTCATTGAGTGATTTCGTACCTCAAGGACTCCTTATCAATATCATTAACAAATACGCCAACCCGCGCGTCAAGTGTAACACTATTTCTGGGAACAAACACTAGAAATATTATCATTAATTATCCATATCGTATCAGAATAAATTAAATAAAGGTTTTATCTTCACGATAAGCTCTTATGCGGTCTATGGTTATCGTATTCATATTGTATTAATTGATGACCGAGTGGTGTAGTGATCATAGTTGTAGCTCATCGTGCAGTCCCGAGTTCTTGAATATTTATGTCGTACCCAAATCTGTTGAATACATGATGTTGTATTTATGAATTCTATAATGAATGTGAAATAATTATGTAAAAAAGCAACTTTTGATGTTCATTTTTATATAGGTCAGAAGGCATTTGACGTATCAAAAATAATTATTATTTGTGATCTAGTATGTATAAATTGTTATGGATAGGTTTGTATAAAAAAGTTACTTTTTCAAATGCGATAACATTGAATTTCATAGGTTAGATTTTTACGTAGAATAATTATTAATGTGTTGAAAGCATCTTTTTTTTTAAAACTAAGTGAAACCTACACTTTGTTATACCTCTGCTAAATCGAATTTAAAACCTAAATAAGCCACAAATAAAGGTGTTTAAAATTACAATGCATCAGTTAACTCCATTATCACAATTATATAGGCGTAACTAACATGGGAGTTTGCTTCATGTTAATGGAACATGTTTAGAAATAATATTTTCGTTAATGTGTTATCGAAAAAGAGATACAAACTATAACCAATGTTCAATGAGTTGCATGACCTGGAATCATGGTTTAAACTGCAAAAGAGGATAAAGCTATTTGTTTATGTAAGAAAAGGTGATTCGGTAAATGAATTGTAATAAAAAATGCTCACAATTATTACGTATCTTTTTCAAAATTGATTCTCCGGATGCAATTATTAACCATTATTACATTCATCATTACATAATGTATCCTCATTACAAAAATACCGAGGAACTATTTTTATGATGACCTGAACAACTATTGCCTAGTTTAATTGCTATTATCATCGCATAATTGAGTTCATGTCAATAGTAGTTCATTTTTTGTTGGGTTCAACATTAAATTTTCAATCCAGCGCTCCTTCATTACCGGACTGTATGCCGTAATGACTGAAATAAAACAGCGGCCGTCCGTCATTACTGCTAGATAAGTGAAGCGGGTAACACTTATTACAGTAATTCTACGGCGGATGAATCGCTGACAAGTTGTAGACTTACTCCGCGTGCTCTATTCATGTTCAAGTTTGCGTTATTGTAGAAGACTATTGACAGGTTTAGCTTTGTAAATAAGACAAACAACGTCATCTACTTTCTTGGCAAAATGAAACCGGTTTAAAAATTACTAACAAATTGCTCTCTATAAAAATGCATAAAGATAAAATAACAAGAGAAAAATAAAATATTGCAACTAATTACGCGTCAGCATTCAACGTTCAAAGACGCACCTTAAAGTAACATTTAATAAAACCAAAAAATGTAAATAAAAATTCATTAACGTTATTCACCGTGCTGTCTTCTTAGTATTTCTTGAAAAAATTACTTTTTGTAAATACATTTGGTGACTACAGTATTTCCGTACGGAAATGACTTGAATACTTATAGAAAATTTCTGAAAAATGCTTTTCTTGTTTTAAAAGGGAACAGCGCAGTAATTCCTAAGTATTACGGCCATCAATAGGTTGTGGTTAGCACGTTCGTCTGCCTATCTTTTCACATGAAACTTATTTTGCTTGTCATTACTCGTTGAATATGGTATAAAAACTACCACCGTGACTGTGGTTTTCTGCTGATCTTGTAAAAAAAGGTCCCTAATAATCGATTTTGAAATTATCTGATGGATTTGTTGGTAGGTACTAACTTCAATGTCAACCTGCTGACATAACAGCATTACCATGTTCCGACAGTTGAGAGTCAAAATACTAAGCGAGCACGCTTTGACATCTACGGCCTTATTGTCACTTAACATCATGTGAAATAATGGCCTAATGTCAGCCCACTACCGATAAAAAAAAATATAGGAGTAAAGTTATACATACCTATCGGCTGTACAATGCGTCTTACCTTTTTATTATATAAAGTTTCACCATATCTGATACTAATACTTAACCGATCCATCGTTTCTATATATAAATACATTAACCCGCGCATATCATCCCCCGTGTGGAACTTTAAAACCGTACGATGCTTTATTTTTAGATATGACACAAATAACCACTTGATAATATTTATATTACATTTTATATAACATAAATATCATCTAAGTGGTTATAAACTCCAGATTACTCAGACAAATTTTAGTAACTCATAAACTTCTACACAGTTCGTAAACTTTGCATTAATTTTTTTACAGTATCTTTTATTTGTTTTTATTATTTTAAGTATATAAATTCCATTAACTAAAACTGTTTTGGTTAAAACGTTTTTACAGCGATTTGAAAGCGAAATGATTTAAAATCTGATATAAAGTTTCGTTCATAAGATAAATTAGTTTTTTGCATACATTTATTGCGCCTGATCCAAAAGTCTGGTTGAGATGCGGATATACATATATATACAACAAAAACATATACAATTAGTATGGCATTACGTAACAGTTTCAGGTTTAAATTTACAATGGCTTGAAATTATTTACTATTATTTATTAGCAGTTTATTTATACTACATCGTATATAAATATATTAGAAAATTATACTGTCTCAATGAATTCGCCGAATCGATGTCACGTTACTTGCGGACTTCACTTTTAAAAAAAAGTAAAGTCCGCAAGTAACGTCATTTAATAGAAATAGTTTTGAAGCATTCCAATAACATTCGAGTCTACGAAATTGAAGACAATGCGCACTTCAGAAACTCACCGAGGCGGACCATCGTGGAGTACAGTCGTGAACAATTAAGCTAAACGACTCCTCGTCTCGGTATAATTTGCTCCTCAGGTCCCCACCCCACTCTACTTCTAACTCCGAATTCATTTACTTTCATGACTGTACTACTATATATTTTGGAGAATTTCTTAATTAGATTGTACCTGAGATATGAATTGAATAAATAATAAATAAATCTCCGGCATGTTTCAATTATTCTTTAACTTTAGTGATAAGATTACTTATTAAAATTAAGGTTCGCTATTGTGCAGCTTTGTCAAATGTTTACACTTACATAACTTTTCATAACCTAGTAAAATTTACTAAACGTTCTTTGTTTACATCTATACACAGGTAAAGGCTGTCATATATCTTTATGATGAAAATCCCAAAATAAATGAAATACCTCTACATAGGCTTTTAGATTTTAGACATAAACTATTAATTTTATTGAAACATTAATATTTTTGAGATGAGTACAAGTATAGTGCCGGTGTTAGAACATCCTGTTATTATCTATACGTAATAGTGATTTTCGTTCCCTTAAGTAGTACAGAAAATTATGAAAATATTTTTAATTCAATAATATGCTTCATCATCGTCAAAATCAACCAGAAGATGTTGAGAACTGGATACAGCATTCTTACATGGGTAGCTCCTAAAATCAACCCAGCGTTGTCCATTGTCTAGTGACCTCCACTACACTAAACACAAAAATGCTGTTATGGCAGCAGATTGACATTGAGGGTGATGTCTAAGTGGGTTCTAAAAATCCTACCGTTATCAAAAATAGGTTTTAGTATTTATTGCGCTAGGAAACAACGATAATAATCTTTTCTATTTCTTATATGTTCGGATTGTTTAACTTTTTTTTATAATTGTCAACAGGTAAATTCGAACCGCACCCAGCTGCAAGCTTCAACATGGGTTACCTCGTAACACCGTACCCATATCCCAACGGCGGGGCGCATCCGCTGCCTGTCTCCATGGTAAGTACTAATAGATAGTCGTAATGCACTTAAGTTTCATAGGATTTGTTTTAATTAGGTAGGTTTCTCCTTCCTTCTAGATAATTTGATAGAATACTACAGAATTTATTTCCCGCGCCTATCTCAGACACACATCACCCTGCGATACTGGCTAGCAGCCATCCTAGCTAGCTTAACAGGCCTCGTTTATTTAAAATTAACTCACGAATCCGGTGATGAAGTCGGTTGTGAGTCCGATGAAGATGTAAAAGTCGTCAATAAGACTAACAGCGAATAACATTATTCCAATAGAGAGATTATTTCAATCTCCCTGCAGTATTGAAGCGCGGCGTAGCTAATAAAATTACTGTTCATGTATCCAACATATGTCTCGGGGTGATTACGGGTAATGTGGTGCTATTAAACTTGTGACTAGCGCCTCCATGTTATGGGCAGGAACTTCATTTGCCACCGGGTTAACGCTTTGTTGATTTCTTTTTCTATTTTTATAACAGAAAAATAAATTCGTAATATTATATCCTACTTCAGATTTAACTAATATTAAGAAAGCAAAAGCAACCGTACACCTGAATCTTTCACTTAAATATATAATGATGAATGATACATTTTAAAACTAATAAACACTTCTTGTCTATTATCGAATTTTCTAAATCAAACTGAAATCAATCCTCACATCTACGTCAATGTTATTAAATACAATAAAAGAAACCATAAACGCAAACGTAATAATGTAATATTATACGTGATCCAATCGCGCAAATAAATCATATATAGCAGTGGTTACCGACGCGCGCAACTAACACTTGGAGATATTTTATCTTATCGCAATTATCTGTCGCGTCCGACTGCGGGACGGAACGCGTCCGTTATGCACCGCGATACTCCCGTCACCTTCTACGAAGTGTTCCGCACCAGTTTGTACTTACTGCTTCCTTATTAAATTTACAAAATACAGGTATCACAACGGTGGTGCACTATATTTACTAATTGCAGTTTTTGTTGTTTGTAAATTTGTTCATTATATGTTTACTGTTCTTCCAAAACTGACTAAAGTTTGGAAGTAAATAAGTTACATTGAGTAAGACTTTGTGTGATGTACATTACCAGTATTAAGTAATAGCATAAATAACTTTTTTATTTATGAACTTATATTTACGAAATAAATTTTAGTTTACCAATAAATAATATTGATTTCTATATCAATTTATAAATCGTCTTTTTAATCCTAAAAAAGTTCTGTGGCTAATTTAACATTAATATGAAAACATTTTAAACTATATTCTCAATTTATGACGTCCCTTATGTCCAAAGACATAAATATGGAAGGATGGCGTTTTAATAGTCCGCTGGCTATTTTCATTTGATTATTTCTTGGTAATAACCGCACCACGTGTCGAGTCGTCTTCGAACCCCGAACCCGCCGGAAATGGTTGCCCAAACAGTTTTTATTTCTGTCTTCATCCTGCATCCGATCGCGCGGAGAAGTCACCCTATCACATGACTTTTGGACGATTTTATAACGTAATGTTACCTTTTAATGTGTTTATGGTCAGAGTTTTCTATTTGTGTGACGGCATGCCTGAATGTTTTGTCATTTGCGTCCCTAAACTTATTTCCACTTTAAACATCTGTGTAAAATAATAACTAAAAATAAAAATAACTCATCATCCTGGCACTAAATTGTAAAATTTTTGTTCAGCAAAATTTTTCTATTTGTGGACATGTATAAAAAACACTATTTTAATTGGGATACCGTTTTGGACTCAGGAAAGTTTAACGAAATCGCATAATAATGTGGAAAATTACAGATCCTAGAAAAATAAATTATTATGAGTAGGAACTTGTATCTATGAATAAATCATAAATATCAGACGCTTTTGTTATATCAATATAATACTTTTGATTACTACACTGACAAATCCTGTACCACTTATGTTAAATATTTTAAAAAGTACTTATAAATATAGGTGTTACAGTATGAAATTCCGGTTTACATTAAATTAGATATTTAGTTTCGCATAGCAATAGCGGAAGTATCAGATATAATTTTTATGGTTTTATTTAAAAAAATAATGGAAGGCAGTTAATTGCTTAATTTCAAATTAGGAAATATCACTTAAATCATCGCGAAGACTTTTAAAGACCACAAATTTTGTAGATTTCAATAACTATAATTTATTATATTTAATAATAATATCTGGGCGACATTAGTTTTACGAAATTTCGTTCGTTCTCCTTTTTTATTTTATTGCCCCGATGAACTATAAATAAACATTAAAACGTAGAAGGTTTTCTTTACGAATTAATTTCCATGCTTAAGTTGCCACATCTTTCTATCATTTACGACACAGCGATGATTTTCGTTGCATTCATAGTTAATTAGATGAATGTGAAAATACATAATTAATGGAAATTTAATATAAATTTAATGTCTGTTAGATAGATGTCTTTAAAGTTTAATCAGTTTATTCGAAACCGTAAGCATAAATTCCATTTATCAGCATCGTCGACGCATGAGAATGTCCCCAATACACCAAACGTCTTCATCTAAAAATATTATACGGTGTACAAAAGTACAGTCAACGCGTAAAATGCAAATGTGATAGACGAAAAAATGTGATGTTTAAAAATCGAAGTCAGCTATCGTAGCTTCAATATCCGTTCAATACCTAACCCTAAGTAAGCGAATACGCATGCACGGTGTTCGCCATTCAAATCCTTTAGCAAGATGTAAGAAACGAAAAAAGAACCTACGGCGAAAATATGAACTTCAACGCAACAGGTGGACATACGCCTGTCTCATTCTTTTCTACGCGGCTCTAAGTTTGTTCTCTGTTGTACGGAAGCCACCCCTACGGTCGCCGCCCCCGCTCTGGGGCGGGAAATTTAAAGGAGGGGATGGGATGAAAACGCTTTTCTTTTTGCTCGCGGGGTGTGTTTTAGAGCTTTTGTCTGGGTGAATGCGGACGGCAATTTCGGGGTCGCTTGCTTTCGCTCCGTCGCGGGACTCTGGGATCGAATGCTTTATTTCTTTTCGGAAAAAAAAAATGACCGCGTTTACCTAAAGTTGAGGAAAGTCTCTAATCATTGTGTATTAGTCTGCTTTCCGATAACGAGAGGAATTATACCTGTAATATAATTAGTATTTCTGTATTTATAATTATTAACGCTTTCTTAAGAATATTTCTTAGATAAATATATCAAATGAAGCTTTTACCTTTCACTGCTTACAATCAGTAATTGTAAATCTCCCGGCACTGATTTTTCTTAACAATTATCTATTTATTTATAATTAATGAGCTATATGTAATGAATGCTTGATAACTGTCAAAAAGCTATATTATATTTTATTTATTGTCTCCACTAATAAATATAACAAAAAGATAGGTCAGTAAAATAAAAAAATAACTAATTTATTCTAAAAACTAACAATACGCCGACAAGCACTTTCAAAACTTTCGCGTAGACCTGGGAGTACAATAAAAAATCCTATATCAGTGTATCAATGGTAGCTAATGAGGTAAATAGACTATTTGACGCAAAGCCGGCATCGGTGTCAAGGGTGCTGGGAAATTGATGTAAACTTGCAGCTTTCCACTCTAAAGTAGTTTATTCGGTCTCTGTGGTTGAATCGCGGTACCCTCTAATTTGTTAAAGTTCATTGAACTCTTCTTGACGGTTATAATTACATAACCTTCGTTAAGCAATTCGCTAGTATTGTTATGTTGTACGACTTTTGATTGTGTTGAAAACATTTTTACAGTTTATTTGGAAATGTGGACTGGAAGTGTTTTAGTTTTAATATTAAATAACCTATATTCTTGAACATAAATTTCTTATTGTCGGATATATATTTACAGGAACAAAGACTACTCGCGAAAATGATTATAACTACAATAAAACAATGGTACCAAAATACTGTCTAATAATAGGTGATTCGTGCAAGAAGTATACTGAATATTTAATTAAATATATTTGACATTATCAGATGATTTGATACTGTCCAATATCATAGTAATAATCGTGTTACCCGGAACCACATGGCATGAAAGCAAACCTTTTAATTATTTAAGATTGGTTTACAACAACATCAATGCTCATTCGAAATATTACACACAACTCAACCATTTTTCTAATATACCATCGAAATACTCATAATAATCTACTTACATCGACCTGTTCTCTTCGTTTGCGAATTCAAAAGCACTGATGTGTCGCGGCTGTATCATCACGCTTCATCACCGTCACGTAGCCGCGTGATCACCCACAGCCGGGTGACTGTGTACGTGTAACGGTTTATCTAGACGTTATGGGCATCGTTACTGCGCCGGTGGGACGGTGTATCGTGAGTCCCCAGTCTGGGGACAAGACGGCCCGTCGCTGTGATCATGGTTTTGTGTACATTGGCCTCCTTTTTAAAAAAAATCCTTAACTTCAATTATTTCTATCATATATAAAAGTAGTAAAATAACAACAGAGCCTAATGTTCAAATATCCATTAAACTAACCATCCATCCAAAAAATACTAGTAGTTTGATAAACACAGATTTCAGTAGCGTTGTAGTTGCGATAGATATAGGAATATCAGACCTTTTTAGTTCAGTAAGAAGTATGTTTTTCAGTAAAAATTATAAAACAAAAAAAATTAAAGCATTACATTTTGAACTCGGTGTGCAGCATATATTGGACTTACTCGTACTTATTGCGACCAGATTAATAAAATCATGTGAAAATAGACTTACTAAAACTTGTGCGTACCACCAATATAACTTACTTATTTTTCTTCCTGTAAACGTTGACATAGAATGTGCTCACAATATTTAGCCAACGACGTAATTAGCATCGCTCAGGGAGCACGCAAAGTCCTTATCGATCTGCGTCGCCATACAGTGCACCCTTAAAAAGAGCGTTCAATTCCCGTCTCCAATTCGTCTCCGATACCGGGCATAATTCCGTCCGGGAAAATCATTACACACGCCCCGGTAATTCGAATTTCGAGAGGCCCGCTACCCAACCCACTACCCTACCCGGCCCACCCTCCTCTACCTTCCACGCTGCATCTCATTTTCAAATACTATACTAACGACTAAGCCCCGTTTCCTATATTTCCAATCTCCTGCAATATGCGCTAAAATGAACTCTACGTCTATTGTAATATAGCCTATTTCAGATTCCTTATAGCGAAATATGTGCACACCATTTGTAACTTTGTACTCTAGACAGTAAAGTTAGAATTTCTTTGAGCTTCCTTCGCCAGCGTTACCCGGATTTGGACTGTAACTACACGGGTGGGAAGGGGAGCGCTTTCCACTGAATAATATAGGGGAGATTTCCTCTCTTATTTTTTCGTGAATTTTTTATTTAAGAAAGGGATAAGATTTTAATGTGGGCGCTCGCAGCCTTTATTACTCGCGATTGCGAGAGATACCCTATTGTTGGGAGTCTTGATGCGTGTGGGGTTTCCGCTTAAAGTATTTTCTATGGCAGATATATCTTGGGGACACCGGGCCCGAGTCCGTAATGACGTTTTAGGAGATTTCTTTTTTCATTCGTTGCTGTTTTGCCAGTCGCGGGCGTCGCGTAATCAGCGGGGTTTTGCTGAACGTCAACGTTTTCAAGTAATGGATGTTTGACCTGTTGTAACATTGATATGACACGGTTTGGAGTTCTTGTTTTATTCCTTTTGTTGCCTTTTTCAACTATCAACGTCGTGCTCTATTGTTATTTTTACGACTATTTTGTTTGCTCATAATCACCTCATATTTTTCTTTCTACGATGCTTTTTTCTTAATAAAATGTCAAAACAATAAAATTGTAGTAAGTAATAAATACGTGCTCACAAGATGAAAATATTGCTTCCTGTATTTATCTTTTTATTTCCTGCTCTAAGAGTAACAAATTATTGTGTAGTACTTAGGTATTAATTTTTGTTTTACTGATTACATCATCTACTTCTATCGAGGATTTATGGAAGTCATTGTGTTTCTCTGCGTACATTAGTTGACTGACTACAACACGCCAAAAGCTTATATTTCACGTCTAGTCAGTTTTTAACATAACTATCAATTTATGGTGACGTTATTTTTAATTTGAAATCATTGTGCAACTAAATTATAATAAATAATTAATTAAATAATAATTAGATACATTACATAAATTTTTATTGAAAAATTTTTTTAAATAGAATGAAATAAAAATAGTCAAAAAATTCATCATAAGTTTACTTCTAAACCCTCTCAAAACAAAGGTTAACGTTACTACACGAAGTTAGCGAAAATGTCAGTTCCGCTAGTGTTGTTAAAACGTAATTTTTCATGCAAATAAATATATAGTTAATTTGTATTAAAAATTTTCTTTTTAATTTACACTCGTTCTACGAAGAGTTGTCAAAGTTTTCAAATACTTTCAAAAATGTTTATGAATAAAACTAAATTACAACCTTTCTTGTACGAATTCTTTTGTAAAAACAATTTCAAATAACGTTACGATGTATCACTGTATCACTGTGTATAAAAAAAGTATTACATGGAATTGGAGATACCCACTTAGCATACGCTTAATCGCTTCGTGAATAGCAAAAACCTTTGGTGTACCTAAGCGGTAAACGTATTAACATTCGCTTGTACATTCCGAGAATCACAATCGACCTCGCACGTCACCCGTCACCGGTGCGAGAGCTAATCTCTCGGCCCGTCGGCGGCGGCTAATGATTATTCCGCTTGCTGTGATGAGAGCCTTCGGTAGCGCCGCTGCCGGAAGCTAGGCCGCATTCTCCGGCGCAGGCTGCCCTTGAACCGGCCTCTTTAACAATGGCGCTAACAATTACCGCTTAAGATGTGCGCTTCGGCGGAGGACTTTAATTAATTATAATAAATTTATATGGCTTATAACTTACAACAATACATTTATCAACATCCGCGATCACGAGTTTTTTGAACAGTGGAAATAGTTATTTTTTTGTTTATATAAAACATTTAATGTTTCTCTCAAAGCTTGATTACTTACCAAATCGCACAGGACAATTGATAGTTTCTTTTAATTATTATTAAGAGGAACTATCAATCGTTTTGTGTGTTAGTTGATATAATTAAAAATCTTATATCTTCGAATAAACTTTGCACACACGGTGTGCATCCGTTCTCGAATGGGTTAATTCTTGTATGTATTGTTCGCGTGAGATTAATATAATTTGCAAATTGTAAATCAAAAAAACATAGGAACATTAAGAATTGAAATATGATGAAATTTTCATATTATCAACCCAAAAACAATTCCTTGTAAAACAATCATTCTACGTTACCACTTTCAAATTTTATTTTCGTAACAAAAACCTACGACTTTATGCAAGGCGCAATTTATCCACCAAAAGTGAAAAAAGTATCAGTGATTTAAAAGTAGAATCATGTTTAATAAGTATACACTGTCGTTAGTATTACTGAAATGATTTTACGCAATTAATATATCTATTATATTGTAACATACTAAAGACTACTATCTTTTAAATAGCGATAGAAACGCTAGTTATTAACTGTTGTTGTCACTATAATATTAGATAATAAGTAAGAAAAACCCATTTTTCATTTTAATAACGACCAGAAACAATTCAGTTTATGTCAAACAATGTTTTATATTAATTTTAAAATTTAAAGACTAACATAAATGCAGGTTAATTAGAATATCATATTCTAAAACGACTTACTGAAATGTGTTTAAAAATCGCTTCAGCTTATGACGTTGACCATTAGCACGAGTCGCCAAATCGGAAGTACGAATGTTATTAAAGGCTCTCCCTGTCGGCACATTTGGGGATCGAACTTGTGGGCGCGCACGCCTTGGCCGATTCCTATCGATTTAATTGTGCATTGTTCACTGGACGATGGGGACACAGCATAACGAGAATAATTAGCACCTTACGCCTGTTTCTGCATGTGTTTAACTTCACTGATAGATGATACTGTATCAGTATATAATATATATGAAGTACATAATGTATATAATGTTGGCCTTACTCTATAACTACAATTTGAGGGAAATGACCAATAAAGTTATTGAGAAAGAATAGACTTGTGTAAATTTGTACACATCACTTACGTTTTTTGTTCGAAATGTTTAAAATTCAAGGTATTTTTCACATTAAAATTTTTGGTGACAGTTAATGTAATAACTTGAAACATATTAAAAAAACAAAATTATCAAGTAAAAAGTAAAAGTATCAATAATTTTTTTACACTGTTTTCAACTTTTGTTTAGAAACGACAACGCTTTGCTAAAATTATAACTTATATTGAAATAGTGTTTAAGATTATAAGGGTTTTTCTGTTTTAATTTGTAATTATAGTAGTCGCCCTTGCATTTTACTATTTCACACTTATCGTAAAGAAAGCGTTAGAAGAATGGCGGCTGCGCTAGATCACGGAAATTAAAACGTTACCCAAAATCTGTACCTATTGGAATGTGGTCCGATTTTTGTTATAATTTTCGATTTCAATTCCTTAATCTAGCCGCCCTTGGAACATCACCTACCCGCATATAAATAATCAAGCCCTGTAAGGGTTGGGGTGTCGCGGCGCCGCGGAGTGCAGGGAGATGGGTGGGGGGCAGTAATACTTTTAAAAGCGTCATAGCAGTCGGCTCCCTTCAGAGGGCTTTGTGCGGGATCTCATTGTGCGTACAGTAGACGGGAAAAGTCGTTTTGCGAAATTAAGAAAAATTGTGTTTTCCCGTACTTTGATACTACGGGCTGCAAGGGCGTGAATGGAGAGAGAGAGAGATGCGTTCCTATGAAATCTCCTTATGTTTTGTCTGTTGTTATTTTGTTAATGCTTTGCTTACTTGCACCGTTGAAACTGCGAGTGAGTTACGTTACTTTTAAATTTAAACTCTAGTGCTTATATGAAATTTAAGCACATTATGTTTATATTTTGCATGTGCACTATATCAGATTGTTTATTTAAAATATGCGCAAATAATGTTATAAGTTTCTCCCGAAGTTGTTCCTAGCGTTGTAAATTCTGTCTACTCATAGTTATTTTTATAATATAGATTCAAAATCATATGATTTTGAATGATATGTGAAATGAATACATTTTTTTTTGTATTATCGACAGTGGAAATGTCTGTACAGAGAAGAAAGTAATTTATTCTTACCAGTTGATACGGATCACCAAACCGCCACGCAGTCCATAAACTAGAACTATATGTAGTCTGCGTGGTCTCCGAACGAAAGCTTCTGGAACGTTCGTTGGATAGATTTTCGAATTTTCGACCTTTCATTTTGATATAACGATAAAATTAAAATTTTAAAATGCAATTGGATATTTATTTATTTAAAACTGATATAGTCATTTCCTCAAGGTTCCCGAGTTTTAGCACCAGTAACAAAAAGAAATACCTCTGAAAAGGCTTTAATTCAGCGGTAGAAGACCCTTTATTATAAGAGGTATATTTATTTAAAAATGAAATTAGAAAAATTTACTCAAACTTTTATTAAAAAAAAGTCTTTCTATTATACCTTTTAAGTAACATCTTGTTGATACGTAAATAATTACTCTACGTGTAACTTCACCCGCAGCGGAGTATTCGACAGACGAGAAAGCACAAAAGCAGTTTTGAAACATCTCACCGTTCCGGTCGCGCAGAATCATTCTGAATAAGTTCGCACGAGGTCCATCCCCGTCGCTGCACATGGTAATTGCCTAGAAAGTCCCATTTCGATGCCCTCCATCGACCCCACCCTCACCTTAGCCGCGTCGCCCCTCCGGTGGGAGGGGGGGGGGTGGAGTTCAGATCTACTTTCAGATACTGAGACTTGTTCAAATCCTTACCATTTCAAAGTTTATTTGATTCTATTATTATTGTGCTTCGACATTCTGCGTCTATGTAGTTTTTATTAATTTCAAATATATAAATATTCTTATTCATTCCTCAAATAAATGTCCAATGTAACGCTAATATTACTCTCAAATTTTCATTTTCAACTATTAAAAGTGATAGGATTTATCCAATTACTTTTAATAGTTTTTTTAATAATGTTTAATTACTGTCAGTTCGCAACGTGATCTCCGCCGAGAAGAATTGACTGAAATTGAAATAAAACCGATAACCTTCCTATCATTTTCACCGCAACTCTTTGAGTTACTAACAAAAACTAAAATGCTAATCGCACAATAAAACAAACTATCGATACAATAACCCCCTATTATAAACTACTTGAGAGTAACAGATTAACCCTATCCGTATTACGCGGAATAACCCTTAAGCGAGCGTTCAATTTCACACAAGTGTTGCCATAAATGAAAATATTAAATCCAATTTACATGGCTTACCCCATACATTGCCCCTCTATCATCTGTACTACTGACTGAATAAAAAAAAACATGAATTATGACTATTATAACCTCTCCAATCCATTGTGCGGCGTAGTCAATTTGTTGTAAATACCGACCCCGCTTATTTGGCCAGAAAAAAAGAATATGATTTTATGGCAGGTTAAATCTATTATAAGTGGGGATTAAGTTATGTAATATTTCTGTTTGCGAGGGGCAGTTAACGAGCTATTTGACGCCTCCCGGCATCGCGTGCGCGTCGCGGGGTGCGCCTGTGTGAGATAACCCGTAATTACGACTTATCTCATCGTTTAAGCAGTTTAATAAATGTTTGTTTTTGTGACAGGTGAGTTATGATGACGGCCCGTGCTCAGATTTTTTTGTTTTCCTTTTGAAAACGTGTGAGATTTTTAAAAGCATTCTTAAATTTTTGTGTCTTTTTGATTAGAAAACTTTATGCCTGACACACCCAGAGTACGATTTTAGGGCCACATGAGTAGTTTAGTCTGGGTGGTGGTGGAATCTTTGAATCCGTCCAGTTAGCTACCACCTTCAATATCAATCTGCCGTTATGAACAGTGTTGTTGTTACATTTGAGTCTTACATTTACAAGTCTTACATTTGAGAGCCAGAGTATATTGCACGAATGACATTATCATTAACTTGTTTTAATAGCATAATTGCCTTTATAAGCATCAATTTGGTAATAAAATAAAATTCCGTAAATGGTGTATGTACATGTTTGAATTTTCATAGTTACTGTTTATTTTTGTCCAATTTATTATGAGTAAATTTTTTTCATTAGTAAATATTTTTATCAACAATAGTAATCTTTTGTAACAGCTTAAAGAAATCTGTTTTGACACTGTTATCTCATTAAATATTAATTGCTGCTTTTTCGAGTATACATGTACATTACATATGTGAGATATGCTAATAACATTTGTATGTACATATATATTCCATAAATGTGATACTGAATTAATTTCCATCAGATCGGAAATCAAAGGAAAAATTCCCAGGAGGCTGAGCCGTCCTTAATGTGCCCATTCGCTGGACAAAGCGGATTATTTCTATGTTGTCATATCACAGCCCTATTAACATAATGCGGTGACGTGATTCCCTTGACACTGTCCTTTTTTTGTCTAATTTTTTCACGCTTCATCTCCGTGTGCGGTCTCCTAGAAACCTAACAGGTTTCGGTATTTTATTGTTTCTTTCGTTTGTGGTAGACATCTTCCATAAAAACTTAGTGACAATTTATAAAATTATGATAGCTGTTATATTATTTTATTATTTTTGTCGTATAATAGTTTCAATTTAAAAAAAAATTGTCGTAAATTTTTTTATTTAGTCTGTATAGCGAAAAACCTCTAAGCTTAATGATATTGAACAATCGTTTTAAATGGTTATGTTTATTTTGTTATGTTAACAAAATATTACTCGAATTTAAGTGAGACTAACATTTGCGACGCTTAAACAAACATAAGTCCTTTGAGTTGTGATTATGCTACAGTTCGTAAAAAGAATCGTATAACATTTATTATGTCCATGTTACCATAACACACTTATTACGAGTTCAAGAAAATTAGTTTGCTGTATAAATTACCATTTTATTTGCTAAACACAAAGCTGCTACAATGCTAGAGCGATGCTTACATCGCGACATTGAAATTACGTCGATTAGCGTCTACCCTCGGTTTACTCACAAAATATACAATTACGTAAACAAGGAAAAGGAAATAAAAGGAGAAAAATTTAAATAAAAAAAAAACCCTCGCTTAACCCGACAACATTGTAAACGAAAACAACGGGCCATTACCGCCGCACTTGCTAAACGAGCCAGCGTTTCCCACAAAAACGTGTTTTTAACGTTAATATTTAAGGGTTTATTGTTGCCGCGAATGCTCGCCCCACGGAGTAACCTAATGGGCGGACTGGCGCACGTAGCAAAAATCGATTCACCCATATTTGTTGTTAATTATAGTCGGTTGAGCCGTCTTTCCGCCTCCGCTGCTACGAATAGGATTTGAGACCCCTCCCTGGTCCAATTACAGGGTTCTCAAAAGTCCTCTCTCCCTCTCCCCCCTCCCTCCGTCCTCTACCCTTCTCCCCATTTTTAGATCGAGCCTCGTTTTAATGACCTCTTGAGCTCCCGATGTTCATTTGTCACGAGGGTTTTGCCTACGATTATTTTCCCATTTTTAGTCCATGTAGCATTCGAGATTCGAGGACCGTGAAAGTACTTCAGGACCGACTTATTTCTAATCTTAATTTTTCTTGCAATTATTGGTTGGAGTATACAGTGGGTTACTTTAAGTACTCAGGCCGTTATTTTAGGTGAACTATTGTTAACTCAACGTATTTGCTCTTAAGATTTATATAGATTATCAAATGAAATATCTAGTTGTATTTTGAAATATAAGTGTTATCGATAATTATTTTTACGAATCTGAGGATAGAACCTAAACTGCGAATCCCAGATACATGTCCCCGTCTAAAAAAGTCAGATGTGTTATGTTAACTAATAAGAAACATCTATGAATGCATTAATGATTTTTCAATAAAATTCCTAATGTCATGATCATATTTTTTTTTCTGTAATATTAGTTTGTGGGGGTATACAATACCATTGTCATTTTAACAGACTAACATAGTTGATGCAGAGACATAAAAAACCAAAAGTGACTAAGAATATAAATATGTTAATAACCATTAGAAACGATAGACACTATCAAGTAACGAAATTAAAAAAGCACGAAGCACACAAAAGCCAAAAGTGCATCGTGCACTACAGAATATTTTTTTAAAGAACACAACCTGCGCAGCACACAACGGTCACATCCATCCGCGCTCCACATTAGTACGATCTTTTCTAATTGTTAGAGGGTTGCGGGACACCCCATATTAAAAAATTGTCCCCATTAGTTGAGCTATGAAGTATTTCGCAACGAGGGGCGCTTTTGTGCCATTTGTTTGGAATCCTGTAATTTTCTATGATTCTGCATTTTGCCCCGGTTAGGCACCGTAATTGTGCATAGGGCCCCGACATATTAATTCTGAATTACTTACCCCCCTTTCCAGCCTTTTGTTGCTCGGTTTTAATCTTCACTAACATTAAATCTATTCCGCATGATGTAAACACACTTTAATAAGTTCTTCACAAATAAAGTTATAAAATTATGTACACAGATTATGCTAACATACCTTTTTTTTAATGAAACAATTTCATAAAGTTACGTTTATTTAAACAATCTTATTATTAACATTTCTTGACTTTCAATTTATATTTCTTAATTAATATTAAGTTATATATCTTATACATATTAAGTTTACATATTAATATTTCTTCACTTTGCATAATTTTATTTTAAATGAATTTTTCTGTAATCAATTGCGATCATCATTCGAATAAACAAACAGATTTGCTCCTCATATCCACTGAACAAATAGAGATGAAATAAAACCAGAATTAAATTCAAACAGAGATCTTCGTATACAAACATTTTACATTGTGAACAGCCAGTACTATATCTTCCCAGGCTTTGCAAACGATATTTTACTTTAATATTTCTTATTTCAGACCTTAAATGTAAAGCGATAAGGTACATACAACTGTTGAACAATTGGTGCAACTGTAAATTTAACAAAGAGGCATTTTAGAATGCGACTACACGACATGTGTCATCACATCATGTCAATGGAGGGATTATGATAACCATCGTACGGATGCCATCTAGCTTGGGGAATCACCCTTTGCGATCTCAACATCAGCTTCGAATCTACACAGAAAATAACTCCATCACGTAACGCCAACGGTATCAAACGTTGAAACGCTAGCATTAGGGTCTAAAATGTGTCGCGGAAACATTGCGAGGGCGATTCTCAAAAGACAATTTAACCCTAAAAAATGGTGCATCGACATTAATCCGCATGTAATATCGCAAATTTGTCGCCGGTCCGCCGAGCGGGACGGGCCCATCTGTCGGACGGGACGCAATTCAATTTGCTGCTATTACTGTTAGGACAATAGAATCGAAAATGCACCTACTTTATTGGATAACAGAACGCAGAAATTTTTCCTTAATTATTAAATGTGATGATGTACTTTCTCAACTGTCTGTGTTAAAAAGATTCAAGGTTATAAGTTTAACTTGACTGCCAAGAGTTCAAATTTTAACTTCACCTCCTTTTTTTTTCCATTACGTAATCAATTGTTATCGACTTTCCTAACGGCTTTTGTTATCATTCGCTTATAAATATTTTAAATAAAAATAGATCTTATATCAGTATATGTTTGACGACAATAATCGGTAGATATAAGTGGGACGTTTGAAGCAACTTTCGCAAATGTTGCTTGAAGTTATGTTGGATACACTTCAATAAACGTGTTACCCTCACAATTACAAATTAAACGATGCTTAGAGCTAAGCCCCCGATACATAATAACAGGCGCCCCAAAAATGAAACGCTTAATAAAATTCACATAACTGTCGTGCGCCGATAAATTGGTCTTTTTGACGTCTTATTCATACGGCGCAGCGATTCACATGTCAGTGTCAGCCGCGAGGGGTGGCGGGTTCTGTGCATGGGGTGTAATAAAAAATGTATTAGGCGTTTCAATGGAGACACGCGCCCCGACATCTTCAGGTGACGATTGCGCTTCGGTGACCCTAATTATAAATGTAACTGGATCGCAATGTTTTTTGTTAGTCTCTTTCGTATCTGTGAAATTTTATTTTTAACACAAATTACGTAACTAAAATTGTTGTTAATTGTAAAGATTTCTTTAGTTCGATCACGCTTTTTGGATATTAACCCATTCAGGTATTTTTCGCGTTTTATTATTTTTCTCACTGAAGTACTGGAATACAGCTCCGACAGACAGTGTTAGACCATAAACTTAGATAGATAATAATAATTGACATAAAGATAGATTAGATAATCATAATTGGTCGCAAATCTTCCTTTCGTTGCTTTCAAAGCGCTTTAATTTTATTAATCCTCATTAGAACAATAATTAAACTTCCAACATGGTCACCGATATCTATTGTGTGCAATTATCTTAAAATTAAAACATGCACAATAGCTGCAAAGTGTTCACTTTACAATTAACGGTGAAACTATATCTCGTGTTCAGTGAAGATACTGTCGATATATAAATTTAAAAATAGCAATAGAAATTCGTAGAACACGCTATGTATTCCTTTGTCAGATATATTTCAACATTTTTTTCACAACTACCCTTATTATCATGCGTGCGTAAGTCATACAAAGTGCTTTTCCAGTTACGAGCGTGAGGTACATTTATTTCGGATCGTCGGACCCGGCCGGTAGTGACGGCCCAAAGGGCGTGTGCTCATCGCCAGTAATGAGATGGAAGTTGCGCCGCACACAGTTCGATCTTACTGCACGGATTAGGATTTGCGTCAATTTAACGTTGATGTAATTATTGTCATGTCAGTCTAATTACTTGGGCCCTTTAATGGTTTTAAATGTTAGAAGATGTAGAATATACATTTATATTATATTCGGAGTTCAATAAAACTCTCAAGTGGCCATAATTACTAAGATAAACATAAAGCTAAAATTTAAGAAAAAATGTTGTATTTATAACAAAAACCACAGTGTAAAATGTACCCAGATCTCACCAAAATTTTAAAGAATTAAGTACATTTTATTCCGAAACTTAGTCAAACTAGCTACTATTATATACACGATTTGTGTAGTACCTGTACATTCTACTGATCACTATTTCATGTGAGCATGCATAACTTGAAATCCTGATATGAAATTAGTACGTTGACCACGATTCCGGCTTAACTCGCAGCCAAGTTTAATAATAAAGTCTCTCCCGAGAAGTTGCATAAGAGCCGAGTTCCCAGAAACAGTCCGCATCCAGGTTCTAAATATAAACGTAGCGTGCCTGGAACCTGGCTTCCGGCTAGACGAAAACTATCCGCTATCCGCTGTCCGCATACAGATTACTTCCGTCTGCCGCGCCGTTTGATTCGTAAGGCTTAGCGTTGATACGCGAGCTCGTATCCGCCGATCATATGATAAGGTTCATTTTTATTTTGTCTGCACAATGACCAGTGATCGGAGTAGGTGAACCGATTTAGGGTCAATAACCTCAAATGTATATGTAAATTAGTATTAGAAACGATTTTTCATTAGGAATGTTATTGATATTTTCACCGCCACGCAGGCGGCGGCGCTACAATTATACCGGTATGCCGATAGTTTAATAAACTTAAAAATGTTTAATTGTACGTATCTCATATTCTCCCAAAATTACAGTAACTGACGTCTCCTTTTAAGCATAACATTTACTTCTAGCAGGAGAAGCCGCTCTATCACTTTATTAATTTTCAACACGTGTATGTTGTTTTTATACACGAAATTAAACGAATGAATTAAAAGTTATTAATCCCCTAAATTTATAGTTCTTTCATTTAAAAAAAGTAGTTTGTATAGTGGTTATAATCACTAACTGAATAATATTTTACAGATTCCCAGAAATACTGAAACTTACGTAATCAGTTCTTAGACGAAACATGTCCATATTCAGCATTTTGTCTTGAAAGTATGTATAATCGCTCTTCTTAATGTCTCAAATTGATGAGCACTATTTGTAAAGATTTTTAATATCACTACCTCATTAACATATAGTGATCATCATACTCGATTCCTTGCTTTGCTACACAAATAAACAATTATTTTATTATTTATGAACATACCTCTGTGTAGACTCATTAAGCGTTCTTATTAAAATTAGCCATCACAGGTTGCAGCGGACTAGGCAAGGCCTTCTTGACGATTTCAATTGGCCGTCAAACACTTCCGAATCGATTTCTCTTTAGGAAAACCATTACCGTTAACTTACTATGTTTCGTTACCGTGGCTCTATTGCCGATCGAAATGTAATCGCTTTGGTTTTATCGATCGACCTTATTCGATTTAAAATACGTTACAGTTAAGCTTACAAAGCGTTCGCTAATTTAATTATCTTTAAATGAAAATGTTTGAAAATTTCATTTACTAAAAAACCATATCATTTTTTGCTTCTAGGTTTATGCTTTCTATCGGCTAAAACAAAATCATAACATAAGATAATAACGTAGTTATTCATAAATCCTACACAAATTAAAGAAAAATCTACTAATACATTCTTAGTATACGAATAGACTGCATTATCGTCACCTAGCCTAAAAATTTCACCTGACACATTTATCAACGTGTCTGAATTGAAGTTTCATATTCTCATGCACTTCAAGCTACGGCGAACCAGTGCTTCGTAAACCGGCAAGACCCGGTCGCCTACTTAGCTTAAAGCATCACCCAGTTCCATTCGAACGATAAACCTTCGCC
>DWQX01002221.1:0-22871 GCA_018245475.1 Pharmacophagus antenor
CCCCCCCCCCCCCCCCCCCCCCCCCCCCGGGGGGGGTACCGTGCACCAAACCATTTTCCCCCCCCCAAAAAAAAAAAAAAAAAAAAGGTAAATAAAGTCGCTTACTTGGAGCCAGTAATTTTACCACAACCATACGAGGATTTACTGGGTTACAAATGTTATTAAAATAGTTATATCAAGAGACAAAATCTACGTAGAAAGTCTCATTAGCTCATGAATTGAACAGGAAAAAAATATTTGGCATATGTTAAGCAAAATGTTACTCATCGATATGAGTAAGCAAAATAAAATGGCGGAAATGTCGACGTAACCTATCGTAGTGTCAATAACGCTTGATTTTTATTCCGTACTATTTTAACGAAGCCCTTAAATGTATTATTCGTCCAATTAGTAACAAACAATCGTGTTTAATCACACAAATGGTTCCTATTAAATGAGTCAGGGTTGCGGTTGGAGTTCGTTCAATTATATTGGCGGTATTACGTGTATTGGGAAGGGCTATCACATTCATAGGAGGAGCGTGCGCTGAAGCGTGTCTTGTATATTCGACTGGCCCGTTGGTGTAAGGATAATAACCCTTCCTCTAACACCAGAAGCGCGGCTTCGTTTCCCGCTCAGAATAAACATTCGTGTGATGAACATTTGCATTTGTTCTGTTTGGTTTTTAATATATATTTAAGTATTAATTTAAAAATCTCTATGTATATATATCAGTCTCTGTTAACTCACACTACGAGCGTTGCTTTAGCTATCTACTTTGGCAGAATGTTATTAATAAACAAATATCCAAGATATTTATTATTTGAAAGTCTATAAATAAATAATTTTAAATATTATTTTATGCTATATTATTTACTTATGTGTTTTTTAAATTATTATGTAATATACTCTAAAGGATTATTTTCATTTTCATTATAATTGATTATATATGATTTTTACACTTATTGCTGAAACATGTTTATCTGTATAGGTTATAGTAAATACAGATGTTATTCTATATTGGCGTTATATGTTTTCTTTTACTAAACATCTTATCATTGGTCACGTAATATGATACAGTGTTGCTTATTATTACAAGACAGTGGAAAATAATCGTTAATCAAAGTAACATTGATAATTTAGAATTCAGAATGAAACAAAATGATTATAACAAAACGAAGATAAAGCATAGTTATTCTCATTATGAAAATAATTCGAATACAAAATCAATGATTTTTATTACTAAAATCGTAGCCTTATCGCGGTACGGAATTTTAACAATACTTCCGTCCGTCATTTTGAAAAAACAAAAGAGAAAAAAATCAGAAAGAATTTAACAAATAAACCATCGCGCGGTAACACATTCACAACTTCTATTTGAATAACTTTCATTAAAATACTTGGACTATTACGAAGCATTCCTAAAACTATTTTTTACGGTCTCTGAATAAGCTAAAACGGTGTAAGTATGTGAGTGTCTCGCTAATTGATTTATATAGATGTCACTGAACTTGAGACCTTAAAATGCATTGTTACAGTCGACATCTATTCGTCACAATGAATTGTCTTTTTTTTTAACTTTAAGCATTGACGTTAATGTGCAGTTTGAAATACGGGAACAGTAATTAGTTGGGGAATCGTTTATTATTGATCTCTATCAACCTCCTACTGCGCATTCATCGTAACAATTATCTAGAACCTTTTATAATTAATAAGTATTATTAATGCTAAATTTTGACTGACTCCGTGGCGCAGTGGTTTACTGTTTGCTAACGCGGAGGTCCGGTTGTTATTCCCGGGCCATAGGAGTGGTGGACTCTGAATGGTGATAGGGTTTTTTGTACCCGCCTGGCTAACTATCATCTTCAATGTCAATCTGCCGCTATAAACTCAGTTAGTCAGAGCTAGAAGTATTCTGGGCGAATACGCTTCATCATCTACGGCTCCATAATTGTCACTTATCACCAGCTCTAGTGTTTTTTTCTTCTTTAGGAAAATGGGATTTTTTAATCATTTTTCTTTTGTAGAATAAATATTAATGGCAATTTCCAAAAATAAAATTATTTTTTATTAATGTGTACGTATCGTAAGTTTATTTTAAAATGGCATCAAAGTAATCGCATGTTGTCTTTCTCTGAAACTAAATCTGAATGTGATTATTACAATCATGTCAACGGACATAAAACTAAAATATAAAAATTCTTTGACGTGATGGATATTTTACTCTATATTTTATCATTGAAAATGAATGTAATAAACAATAAAATATGTCTAAAATGTTTTTAAATTTATTGTTTTTATTGAATTCTTGATTGTTATTCAACTAGTTATAGTTTTTTTTTTCACGACAATTGAAAGTACAATGGAAAAAATGTCGACTTTCTAAACAACAACATAAAAATTCGCCCCCAACTAGAATTCTTGTCAAACGCGACATCTGATAATAAAAAGATAGCTCGAAGAATGTTATCTTAACAAAGATCAGGGCGCACGCGAAAGACGCGACATCCGAAACAATTAAACTTATCAACGTATCGTGCTATCATTAATAACGCTTTTTTTTTTGGGGGCACAAAAATGGATATTTTGTTTACGTTTATTAGTCGAGTGGGGGCGGATCATCCATCACGTCGCCGAAGACGAATTGGAGCAGCAAAGTTTGATGCGACGTTGTCGCTTGACGTCCTTTGTCTCTAGTACGTATTAAATCATGAGCGGAAACTTTCTCATGTAGCGCAACAATATATCTTAATAATGAACAACTATTTGCTTTACTTTGTTCACTGTGCTTTACTTTTTCCGTGAGAACTATATTGTTGGTATTTTTTTATGTAAAATGGGCTAACACTTGAGTTCAATTTTGATGTTAAGCGACGAAGATAGTAAAGCGTGGTCGATTACAATACTTTGGTTGTCATGTACATGTCAGCCGGAACGAAACAGCATATTTCAGATTTTGACCATGATGCGGTGTAAGTGATTAATAAATTCATTTTGTTTCAGACCAAGGTATTCATCAATCGCTAATCGCACGTCTCTACTCTTTAAGTTCAATAAAAAATTATTATTAACTTGCGACGTTAGCCTTCCTCCACTCTTACTTTGGGCGCCAGTACGACGCTAGCCCAACGGAAGGATGCTCAAGGTTACCGGTCCGGGGCTGCAGGGTTCGAAGTCTTACGGTGCCACATTAAAACAGTGTAAATTAAAAATAGAAATTGAAACTGCATTGCACTGGTATTATAATTAAAATATAATATTAAATTATACAGTTAAGAAACAACTGTTCAAATAATTACTATTTGATGAACCATTAAAAGCTACCTCTAAATATAGCTTTAAAACGTCAGATAATTATTTTTCAACAAAACGAATGTCAATTTTGAATTTTTAAATAGAAATCCAAAAGTAAATAAAAAGCGCCAAAATAGATTGCTCGACTGATCACGAGGTTGTGTCTCGTTACAAACATAAAATATTATACTTTTCAACAGGTTTTAAGATCACACTAGACAAGAGCAATAGAATAGTTAAATGATTATAAGTAAAATGTGTCATTTATTATATATTACTATTTTTAAATTGTCATTTTGATACTAATCTAATATTTTCACTGATGTGCATCTCTTAGATATTATGCGTAGATCAGCAATCAAACACCGGAACTACGACTCGGCAGTTAAATTCTCTGCCGACACGGGAGACTATCGACGTTATTAAAGTAATAAATAAAAAAAATGTATGTAAAAATCGGTCACAGATAATCTTGAAAAATGAGGATCTTTATGTATCAAGAATATTGGGAAAGTTCTTTGTAAATTACCCAAGTTCCGTTCCTTCCATTACTTTGTTTCGGACTAATATCCCAAGCGCTGCGATATTATCTAGATTATCTTGGACAATACTTTATGAAGGGATTTCGTGACACTGTTTTATTTCGGAAAGCGAAATATAAGGTTTGTGAATACAAACCTTATATTTCGATAGTAAATACAAAAAACATTATAATAATAGAATAATTATTATAATGTTAGATCTCTGTCGGGAAACCTTTAGATGGGTACCAGTGTAAAGCTTATTTCTACCAAATAGCAACGGTTTGCAAACATTAGTGTTTCTTTTTTATAAGACCTTACTCTACTAAATCTCATAGCTTTAAGTTCATTGTTATTTGTTGAATTTGGGTAAAAATAGTTGCCAATAGGTGACATATAACTACAGTCAGTGTTAAGAAGAGTTATCCTCTTCCATAAAATGTGCGTAGGCACACTACAAAGGGGCATCACTGCGGTCAATATGAAATTGCCCTGCACAAACTGAGTGGTGACCAATAAGGAGATTTTAGCCAGAAGAAAACTCATATTGATACCCCTCCCTATAACAGCAAGCATTGTGAAGATCCAATACCCTGCGGATATGATGTAGAAATACAAGACTAAGTAATTTTTACTCTTAATTAAATTGTTTAAAATTTTGTTACATTCCCATTGGTCTAATAACTTATTTTTTTATTTCGTTAAATAAAAAAAAAACTTTAAAACATCTTTAATCATTAAAACTTGTCATTTATTCTTCGCGTCTTGTGGCGTCATTGATTAGAATTTAAATTCGAAATACACAAACCGCGCTCTCCGCAGCCGGTAACATTTCATTACAAAAACACCGTATCGGAACTCAAGAGTCACATTTCTTGCGTAACACACTAATGTATCGTTATTCCTAAGCACATGGTTACGGAACGTAAAAAATGCCTCATTTTGTTCAACAAAAAGTGCCAAATTAACTTTTTTAAAGGAAACGATCCGTTTTAGGAATGCCACGTGTGACAGCGTGGAGTCGGCGTCAAATTCTATTTCGGCTGCGCCACATGGTGCTTTGTTGATACTTACTTTGTCGTCGAATGCGACTCATCATTGGGGATATGTATTTTTGGAGCCGGTGGATTGATGACGCCAAGTTCGAGAGCTTAACTTGACTTTAATATGCCAGTGATGTATTGGACTTCGTTACAAAGTTGACACGTTGAAACGAACACGCTTTATGAATTATTCTTTCAGCCCGTTGCCGTTGTATGAAGCGTCATACATATTTAAGCAAAATTCTACAGAATAACAAAGGGAATGTTGAAATTTGGAAACTTAACACTCCAATCTGTGTTTCGTTTCAGAAAACTTTATTCAATAGGGAAAGGAATAGGAAAGACAACGTTATTTTTTATCTTTACATAAAAAAATCCCCAGAGGAAATTCGAAAGAACATCATTGGTGTAACAATAGAAACTTACTTACGAGAGCATGCGAAGATAAAGGAAAAGCGAACGTTCATAACTGGTTTTGACATTATATTCACATTTGAGAAGATCAAAGTGTATGTTGCGACACGAGGAAAAACTCCGGTAGGCGGCCGAAAGGTGAACAACGCCTGGGGGTTCTCGAATAATGCCGTCCTTAAGGGAGCCTAGGCTTTGAAACAAAATGCGTTTGCATATATTAAACTGTAAGAATGTTAGAGATAGGGTGGGTAATTCCCGGGTTCCTTGGGGATTGTGTTTCGGCGATTACACGGATGGAATTTCCCAACTGTTACTTGCCTTCTTCGTTGGATAGTTCGCACGTAACCTCTCAGCGAATGTTTCGCAGTTAAAGGCGCGCTCAACACGGCCCCGTATGTTCTAAAGTATTTGAAAGGCAAATTCGATACATATCTCGTCATAACCCGTACCGAGTGGCGTATATGTTAATATTTAATGTACAGATAATTACGGGCCTCCTCTGGCGTATTGATATTTACGTTCGTTGCTTTGTTGTAATGAAACTCGAGTGCAAATAGAATTAGCGCCGTGACAACATTAATCCCGCTAACAAACAAACGAGAGTGTAGATAGGCGCGCTGCGTAACAAATAGGGAACCTGCCATACAATCTCGGAGCAAATTTTAAGCCCGCGGGGACCCGTATCCGACGTAATGCACGTGTACGTAAGAGCAGTTTGAGAGACAAGAAGAAAATTGGGTTGAGTTCGAGATAAATTACAATGAAAAGAGTGAAACGAAGTAACAAAGAAATTCACATTTTTTATGTGTGTGTGTGTACACACGCATATCTATTTTATTATGCGGCTCTACAGGTTTCACATTTACTAAATAGCACCAAATATGTTTGTACCTTGACTTGAGACGTTAGTTAGTAAAATATGGAAACAATACACAATCTGCACTAGATTTGTTATTTTATATAAGTTAAAAGATTTCTTTTCGCTTAGTTTTTCAACGCATAATACGACGAGCACTGAAGTTTTTGTACATATTTCCATTATATTTTGTATTGATTTTACTACAATCAGTGGCGATCTCACCGAACAAGCTAAAAATCCCGGCATTCCTTATTAAACTAATAATGTGAAAATTTAAAAATCTTATTACACATGTGTCGACAACGATTATACAAAGCCTAAGGAATAATATTTCTTTATAATTTACATCATGTAGATATATTTGTATATTCGGTATAGCAATGCTACTAGCTACAATATAGAGTTGTACATTATTACCTATATAATCAATAGAGTTACTGCCATACATTACGAAAATATAGGCATACTATACTAAAGCAATGATATAAATATAATGAATAAATAATAAAATTTGTAAACAATTAAAAACTTGCTTAATTTTATAAGTTTTTCTATGTAAGTGTGTAATTAAGTGTTTAGACTTACATAGACGTGCTGTTTAACTTCACACTTACTGTACGAGAGATTACTCCTTGGTGGTAAATAAAAACTGCTTGAAATAAATCCTTTTTTATTAACAAATCTCGCTATCAATTCCGCCTTAACAAAAATAGCCGACAACCTTTAAGTGCATAGAACTAACAGCTTCTGGTGCTTCTGCTACAGGGTTCGGGGCAGATTGGGCTGTGAGTCTTTTTGACGACTATTACAGCTTCATCTGATATTAGCTCACCAATCCGGTGATCCGTAAGCTCACAACAGAACTAAAACAACCATATCTTATTTTTATACTATGCAGCGTCATCTGTTCGTGAACGGCGAACTAGCATAAAACTAGCCATCCAGTGTAACGAAATTTTGAACATAAAAAGTCACAAAAGACTATTATCATATTGCAGAAACAAGCGACAAGCCTTCATTCTATACATTGTAACGTTTTCCTCCAAAAATCCCTCGTGTAACATTTATCGTTGGGGTCCTATTCTCAGAGCACTGGTGAAATAATTAATGCTCTACATTAGTTGGTAGGGAAGACACCAATCATCTATCCGAAGCACGTCTCGAACATTTAATTTCTTGAGCGTCCATTATTACCAAGGGTGACTTTATGTTGCATCTCATGCGCTATAGAAAGCAATAACTGTTTATACTCAGCGATGATAAACTTAGCCGACGTTCCAATGGAAAAAGGATTTCTACTTGCCGGTGAAGATCTAGGGTTGTTATTACAATGAACTGATTTTTAATCTACGTATAATTGTTGTATATAATACATATATAAAATATTGAAAAAAAAATGAATTCTATTTCCATAGATTGCTGGTATCTTGCAAGAACTGAGGACTTATGAGCTCTAAGTTTTAATAAATCTATTTTTTCAAGTATTTATAAAATATCTTTCAACTCTATTGACCTAGCTTTCATTGCATTTGGCGCTACCCTTCAATGTATATTATTGCCTGTAACTGGCATAGTTGAGCAGTTTACTTGATAGATATTGTAATGAATTACCAAAGTCGTCAATGATTTTATTACCCACTTTCTATTATATAATTATTACGAAAACGTTTATTAAAAATATAATTAGACTACTAAAGCAGACTGTTATTTATTGTGTTCCATTTATATAATTTTAAAGTTACAATGTCCCCCAATAATTGAAACATTCAGGTTGAACATTTAAGGTGAATAAAAAAAAACGGGCAATCGATTTTAGAAGTTTTCGAGCGACGATAAAAATTTCGTTAGCTACGTTCCAGTTTCATGTTCTGCGACACGCGAGCGCTCGCGTTCGGAAAGTTTTAGTCTTGACAGCCCTGCCTGAACCAATTTAATGCTGTAAATCCACCGGGTACACTTACCTCCCTTCAAACTCATGCGATATTGCGTTTTTTTTTTCTTCCTGAACCGCAGCCGAGGGGGCGGGCGTATGGCACAAACGTTACGTGTGGTCACGGAAATGTTAAGAGGGAAACGAATGCAGCATACTCGTAAGCGAAGCACATATCTCTTCTGTAAATTTTTAACACAACTACAATCTCGCATATAGCCCTATCGAACTAGGCATTAATTATACGAAGAAGATTGAATAGCAAATGATACGGTGACGGATGGGGTACACGGAATTGATTCTACGTACGACGTTTTCTTACACAAATTCTAGAGATAAATTTGTAATCGTGTACGTTGTGTTTACGATGTTAATTGCTTGTCATTTTGACCGAATGTGATAAAGCAAGTAATATTTCAATATGTTTTATAGTAATGACTATAGTTAAAACAGTTGTTCTTGTGTAAGACAGCATTGATAATATTGTCCTATTATGCGTGCTTGTAATGTGTTTTTATTATCATTATTTAGATAAAAAAGTCAAAGGTTATATCTGGAGAGCTTTTATTGCTGTGTACTTATATTTATCACTGTCCAAATTTCAGATAGCCAAATTAATAAATAAACACTGTTTACAAATAATTCATGGAATTTTTAGCATGGGAAACAAACATAACGTTTTATATATATTATAGGTACATTTACGAATATGAATGAATGACAAAACGATTTAAAGATTATCTCTTAGCTACAATTTTGATTAGCTATAATTTTTAAATTATACTTTGGAGAAAGAAATATGTTCAGACTTTTTTCGTCTGTTAGGTGTTTTGGTCGTACATTCAGTATCACCCACTTGTTTTTTACGGTGGCGTTTGACATGTTAACGTAATAAGCATTTGATGTCGTTGCTTTAATTAGAAAGTAAAATTTTACCCGATTTAATTGCTTTTTTAAAGTAAGTTAAGGAAATCAGATACTGTTATTTATGTAATACTAAATGGTATTATGGTATGCGAGAGGCATAGCGACGAATTGTCGAGCTAGCCACCACTACCCAAACTGATGACCACGACCACTATGTCAATAGTGCTACCGACTGAGAAGAAGAAATGGGAAGATGGTATTTAAACGTACTTGCGCGTATGTAAACTTAAAGAAAGCGTAGTGATTACGTGATTCGTGACATTTGTTAATGTGTTATATTTATCCAATTTACCTCTTTTTTATAACAAAAAGATTTTAATTTGAACAACCCCCTCGACGACAATGATATAATTTATTTAATGACATAACGATTTTTTATAAATTGCAAAAATGGGACTGCCAAACTTGCGTTAACATTTCGCATCGCTCCCGTGGGACTTTCTTCGAATGAATTTGTTTTCCTCTTAAAACCATAACAAATTTCTAGATTACTCGTATGCGGGACTACGGTCCTCCCCTTCATATCTCACTTTCCTCTATTTATTGCCCTGCGCCCTCCGCTAAGTTATCGAAAATATAATCCCTCTTTCGCGGGGAAACTTACATTGCTGATTACTACTTGGCATTGATAAGATTCGATCATATTAACGTGGATATAGCATTTAAATAATCATTAATATAATTCGAAGAGATCAGAAAAGTATATTATGTTTTCGAAATCTAAGTTAAGTAGTTAAAGTATTTTTACATTAAAATTTTACCCAATAAGAAACGATATTACATATAATAAGCATATGCTGTGTAATTTCTTTTTTATTTAATTGGCATGGGATAACGCTTGACGTTAATTTCACCGGTTTTCAGACAATAAGGGATAAATAGTGGAGCATACTCACCCAAAATACTTCCGTTATAGAGTATAGTAACTAGCTAGGCGAGTTCGAAAAAATCCTACCACCATCGAGACTCCACTATTCATGTGGCTCGGATGTTGAACCATGGACCCCCGTGTTACAAGGCAAGCACCAATGCACAACGAGGCAGTTAAAAAGTATTTTGAAAACAAAGAGTAGCGTATCAATATTATACTCAACGCAAACAATAATATGCGGCTACTTTCGAAGTTCCGAGTTGCGGATAGAAGAATAAAATCCAAGAGTAATCCCCGCGAGATTAATATTATTTTATCGCCAACAATAAATAACGAGAGAAATTCAATAGACGAACGGTAAGCGGAATTATAAGTTTTTTGACACACTAGTGGAAAACTTTTCCGGATTCAATCTTGCGGGGATTTGCTTCAATCGCTTTATATTCCGTCCCTGAGGAGGTCGCCAAGGATATATAAAGTGAGAGTACAGACTAGCCTCCATCTTTATTGTTTGGGAGGAATTCTGTAAGTGAATTCGGAGCAAATGACTCATTGTTTCGGAGGATTTAAACTTGGTCACCGACTTTTGTAGTCCGTGTAGACTCAAAGGAAGCAGCTGCAGAATCCAACTAGACTTTGTTACGTTCTGTTTAACCGCTGAAATTG
Organism: Pharmacophagus antenor; assembly: GCA_018245475.1. Classification (NCBI taxonomy): domain Eukaryota; kingdom Metazoa; phylum Arthropoda; class Insecta; order Lepidoptera; family Papilionidae; genus Pharmacophagus; species Pharmacophagus antenor. Next base: position 10,505 of record DWQX01002221.1, read on the forward strand.
TATTGTTTTGAGTGTTCTTAATTTTTGTTTTTCGGAAATATTTGTAAACTTAAATTTTGATAAAATTTCGGCATACAATATACGATTCATTTACTCGTGGATTATAAAAGAACAATTCATAAAAAAGTTTGTTACCTGGCTGATGAGGCACGTATTTTAAAACAAAAAACTTTCGAAATTCACGTAACACTAACAATAAAGAAAATCTGGTGTTTTTTTTTTTTCATTTACCTCATGATGCAGGCAAATTTTCTAAAACTTAAGACTAAGAAAAATGTTATTTTAATTTCATAGAAATATCCATAGTAAGCAATTTTAAAACAAGCATGATTATCTCTGAAATAAAAAATAACTCCAGCTTATATGTACTTACATAAAAGTAGGTCTTTATTAATCTAGCTTAATCCAGCTGATTACATCTTAATATCGATAGACATGGTTCCAACTGATGTATAGAATTCTGTCCTTATAGACATCCGTATTTTCCGGGATAAGTTGTTGTCTTTTAGAATTGTGTCGGATAGTGAAAGCCGAAAAGAACGTAAAAAGCGGTTATGTGCATTTTATTGCTTGCATGGCGCAGCGTCTAAGTTGCTTGCTTTGTTATTAAGAAGGAATTGCTCTATGTTACGATGTTTTAAATCCAAGGACACCTAAGTAAGTTTAGTATAGTAGTATGCTTCTTTCTTACTAGCATATATACTAAATTGGTACATCCGTCACTATAACAACTTTTTTATTATATAAATGTTAGCATTATAGATAAACAAATTAATGTTAATTTTATTATTAAATACAATGTAATAAATAACAAAATAAATGCATAAATAAAAACATATTAAATTGAAAAACAGAATCTCAAGCGTTTATGGTAGGGCACAATTTACTATTTAAGCCGTTCGGTAAATTGCGATACTTTTCGACTTTTTCACATTTCCAATGAAGCGTGAGGGGTAGTCGACTATAAATAAAATTAGAGTTGAATAGTAACGAAATATTATACCAACGGGTTTCCAACCACTGGCCCGTTAGCAATTTATTGTTTGTTTGTCCACGCTTTGAAACAGGCCCCGTGTTACCGATTCGTTGGCTAATGTTATGGAAAATTTCAATATGATTAATTATTTTGTGTGTTTTAGATTTGAAGATTGATTGTCACATTGTGTTGTTTCAATGAATTGCCTCATGATTTTCACGTGTTATGAATTTCCCGTATCAATCAATTTGATTTGTTGATGTATAGGCTTTTATTGTTTTGAGTAATAAAGTGTGATCAATTTGTTTTGTCCTAATACCCGATGTTAAAACAGATGGGTTATAATTTTCATGTATGTCTGTATGTCAGTGGCGTCGGAGGCCGCTAATGACTTTTATCACTATCTGTTTCAATTTGTGACAGGATCGAGAATTTTCTATTTATTAAAAATCTTTTCAACTTAAAATATTAGTTCTTTTTAAATTTGTAATTTGAGTTTCTGTAGGAAGCTTTAGAATTTTGATTACCGGTAAGTGTTATTTTGAATATGGCAACATCGAATTTTTATATCTAGTAAAATGTGTGGATACGATCAAAATAAAAAAAATTACAATACATTTGTAAAAGCGTTTATTATGAATAATTGGCAATTTTCGCGCGCGTCTTTACGCAAGTCAGTCTTTGTTAGATTGAGTAATCATTCAGAATGGCTTCATTTTATTTATATTATTCGGCTAATGGAATTTTATATTACATATGAATTTGTATACCGCACGATGAGTATTAAATTTGTACTTATGTAACTACTACCTTTACGGAATATTTTTTAATTCTCATATAATTCTCTTGGCTAGGTACAAAACAAACAGTAGAATTAATGTGGCGATTACTTGTGCCTGATTTGTTTAAACACAGCTGCTCAGTAACCTCAAAAGACTAAGTCACATCTTCAAAGACAGGTTTTTCGATCGATCATAAGTTAATATAAAACATACATTTAAAATTTCAACTATTTTATCAATTGGAAAATGGAGATATGGCTATCACATACTTTTAGTTGAAATTTCTGTTATAAAAACAACGATAATATTGAAGCAAAAATAAATTTATATAAAACGCTTTAAAAATATTACTCTCTCGGCTATTTCTTTCCTCTTATCTTAATGAATATAACAGTCTCATTTAATTAAAACACAAAAATATAATGCAAATTAATTTTTTCCAATTATTTTACGTATCGTTTTCACCCCCGCGAATATTTTCATATCTGAATTTGATGGATATAACGTTTGATCAGTACAAAACTACGAAACTTTATTCGCTCACGATTTCCTCTCGAATATTTTATTCTCTCAGGGCATATTATTCAATTATTAAACGAAATTTAAGCTTTCAAGATAATAAATTAATGTGGTTGAAATGAATTTATATATTATAATGTATTGCTTTTAAAATCTACAAGAGGTATTGGAATGAAATGGATATATTATTAACAGGTTTTCTTATTATAGCGAAATTTTTGGTGGTTACAACACATTGCTATCAATAGTTCTCATTTCTTTATAATTACAGAATTTTTTTTCAAATAGTAAAAAAAAACAATAGATTTTCCTATGTAAAAATGTGCTTTTTACTACAATGTTATTTTTTTATCAATAGCTAAGTGATCAGATAATGGTTACTATATGATTGATGATTCAAACATAAAGAGTAATAAGAGTACGAATAATTTGTATTTACGTCAAACACTTAAAGTCTTCACATAATAAGATATTTGTCTCGAATATTACCGATTATAAAAAAAAAGTTGAGTACCTAAGTAAATCGGGTCTTCAAAAATAAATTGTTATTAATTAATGTTACTGGTTGCATGTTTGTTTTCTAATAGAAATAAAGATATTTCACATTAGCATTTAACACAAAGGCAATTTCAATACATCTGATCCAGGCGTAATCATTCGAGTAGCGAGTTTGAACCATTGCGTTTTACGCCAATATATGTTAAATACTGAAAACTAATTCACAAAATATTTAGGTTAGGTGACGGAAGTTAACGGTATATAATGTGAATTTAACAAATGATTTACACTCCGAGCCTATCGTTGTCCAGGTTACATTTAATTTTCACTGTAATAAATGTTGTCAGTTAATGTGGTTATCTGTAATTACCTATTGGTTTGAAACAACTATTGCTACGGAAATTCTGTTTGAATTTAAATCCATTTTTAGGTTCTTGTTTTGTATTTTAACTAATCCTATGATTTCTAGTTTAATTTATAAATTTACTTAATCTTAAGTAAAATACTCTTTAATTTAAAAATTAAAGTTTCTAGTCTGTGAGTCGTTCGGAAATAAAGAAACATTTACGGGCAAATGTCTCATTGATTAAATGACAAATAATTTTTTTTTTACCTGTCACAAGTAATAATCGGTTTGAAAATAAATAAAATTATTATTTGAGTCATAAAGTAATTTCATTTTCGCGTAATGCAACTCGTTAACCAAACCTACACACGTGTTGAGCGAATTGTAATATCGTATGCGAGTACTCTTCGAACTACAATGTAGGCAAGCTTTTATAATTCTAGGCAACTCGCAGATTTCCCACAGGACATCTAAAATATTTGCAAGCACGCTTCCGAACGCTAAACTGGTTTATATGAAATTAATTTTTAGTTTCCGCGAGCCATTTTTGTGGAAGTAAAAAATAATTTTTTGCTATTTTAAGAGAAAATTTGCTGTACTTTTGTGTTGGTTACTTTGGAATCAATATAAGCTTTCATGTTTATTTTGTATATAATATATTATTTAAAATTAAATTTATTGTTTTCTTAGTTAAAATGTGATTTTTTTTTTGTAAAATATTTACTTCGATTGAAATTCCGAAATTTTATTTTATTTGTTCTTATACCTTACTAAATTCATGATATTTAAACTAATGGTACGACTTTCTTGAGAATTATATATTGGATGTAGCGTGCAAACATTACATTAACTAGTACCTTCTTATCATGCCGATGAGATGAATGGTAAATCTCAAATTTGTAATTAACACAAAACAATAGCGCTGCGCAGAATTCTGTGTATAAATTGTGTATTAATTATTGTTAAAAATACATCTGATTAATATAAAGCAAAAGATGCCTTGTTTCGAGGTCTTATATATGAACGTCACTTCAATAGTTAACCTTTTAAGATTTGTAATCAAGAAATATTTTTTTAGTGAAACGGTTTTTCCTCGATACGTAAAATCAAATTATCACAGGCTATTCACCCCTCATACGGCACTTATAAATATGATATGCACCCTCGCGAAGACAAATTATTTCATTTCCCCGTCCAAAGGGACTCCATACGTGACTCCGTTCGCCCATCAATTGTATGAGGCGGGTAAATGTAACATGGTAATTTATTACCACGATGGTGATGGTAACAAGTCATCATTTAACCTGTCTGGTACTTAAGGGATAAATATATTTTGATATCAAGCTAATGTGGACTCGTTCGTTTTACTCAGTTTTATTCAACCTCATTTTCGAGACGATGAAATTTTGTAAGAGGTATTCCGACCAGTATGAAAGTCGGTGCCATTGGAAATGGTAAATTCATATTTTATTTCTTATCAACTGCTAACATAGAAAACGAATAAGCATTTCAATATTACATTAAGAAAATGTTCTTATAAATGATTAATAAAAAAATTAAATAGTTTTCTTTCTTTAAAAAATGTTCGAGTAGTAAGATAATATAAACAGTATATTATTTTTACTAGTAATATGTTCACCTCATTAGATTAATATCAATAACGCGTAGTATATTTTGCATAATAAGAAAAGCACTTTCTAAAAAAGGCTCGACCACAGTGTTTATCGCAAATTGTTGTGTGTGTTGAATTTTTGGTTTGAAGAGGCAATGGGCAGGTCATACTTTTTATATTATTTTACTTATTTAATAAAAAAAAATAGATATTCCATGAAGGTTTGACAGCCGTTGGGAACTAAGATCAGTAAATGCCCACGTTTGGGTAGACGCAGTGTGGGTAGAGGAGTGAAATATTGGACCGATGTTTACTGTTGATAGTCGAAAAATGTTTAATGCAAGCTACACCTATCATCTACCGACCTATCATTGGGGAGCCTTATAATTAGCTTTGGGCATCTATCGGTTGATGATAATGCCGATTGTTGTGTTCCAATTTGAAGGGCTCCATATGTACTATTAATGGTAAGGGGACTTAATATATATCTTGAGGCGATGGGTTGAATGTGGTTATTAGCTCACGTAGCACTGGATTCGGAGCCCTGAGTTCGGTGAAGCTATAAAAGTGGTCATTAAGATTAACAGCGAGTAAAATCATTCGAAAACATATTGAATGTGGTGCTGTGTAAATATCCGTACAAGCACCTCATTATTATGGAAAAGCGTAGCTCTTAATACGTAGTGAAGGTCCTATTTGTCTCCGACACGTTGACCCATAAAGTAATTATTTTAAAAAGACGATCATAAAAATTACTAATTAAAAACATAACACAAAAAAAATATATCTTAACTTAAACATAAAAAAAATTATCTTGAAAAAGTCCACATTTTCTTTATCCCGATTTTTTTACGTGTAGAATTAGTCTATCCTCCAGAGTAGCCTTTCAATGTCAACACAATTTATGTTACTTTCAGTCGCCTAATAAGCCCACGTCCACGCAAAATTGTTTCCTCCCGTTCCACTTTGTCATAGTCAACGTGAAAACGTCCAGGGAAAATTGGCCCAGAGTTCAAGCGTCCATAATTAGGACTGGCTAATGTCCCGGAAAAACAATTTTCATAAAACATCTCATTTCTTGTGGACCCGCATAAAAAGAAATAAGACACTAAATAAACGTCTACTTTCACGGGTGGCTAAACTTTTATTCGAGCGAAGCCACGAAAAACGCACAGTTATCCCTTTGTCACAGTGACGTCGGATGGAGAGCATACCGCTTTGCGTGAGAGAATGATTTGCTTAAAGCGTGGATGCGAATTAAAATGGCTGAGGGGTGGCAACCCGCTATATTGCAATTCGGCACCTCACTGCGAACTCTCAGTGTAAAAATGTAATAGTATCTTATTACTGCGTACTAAGGTGTATATTGAAATATTTAATGTGTCCTTAAAATTTGCAACCATCCCAACGCACACATTTCGAATCAAATAAAACGTTTTACGGCGTAAATCGCTCGAAGCGCAACCGATCATGAAATTTCCTGAAGAATTTTTAATTTTCCTGTTCATTATATGTGGTATTTTATGCGAAATTTGTGGGAGATTTTCATTTCAATATTAACAGCAAATGTGCGAAGGAAATGACTTTTATATTCAATTTTATTTTATGGCACTTGAATAGTGCATCTGTATAATGACTTAGTATTCCGTTTTTACAATATCAGTTACGAGTCTTCAGTATATAAATTAATATTGTAATTTATGTATTGTAGTAATGCTTAAATTAAACTTCAGGTTTTGAACTGTATTGCTTTTACTGGGACCATAAAACTGCATTTTTTTTTAAAACTATTTCTCCCAAATTAAACGTCTCAAGTTTTAACATAAAGTAATTTCGCTTAACTACTAAAGTTTATGTTTAAAGTGTTGTTTATTAGAGTGTTGATTTATCAATCACTGAAATTCTTGAGAATAGAGTTTAATATGGGTTAGAGCTTAGTTCCCACGCATTAACCCAGCAATAATATTATAGATGATCATAGCTCTACGGCTCGATTATGAAAGAATAAGCGGATCTTAGTTTTCTTAATTAAAATTTTTCCTATATCTGAAACAGGAGGTATGCGACCTACTCTTTAGCAGACATTTTTATTTTCATGATGCATTCTGTACATGCGCTGGCATTTTTTGATGTATTTATTCTACATTCTGTAGACTAAAAACATTCAAGTGTTAGAATGACACAGATTTTAACATTCCCATTCTTTTAATGTCATTTTTATTTTTTACCTTTAAATGAAACTCTTTTTAAAAGATCTGCTTTTTTAAACTAGTCACAGACGAATAGTGCTTTTGAGCGTACCTTTTCGTATCATTTGTTGGCAATATTCCATAGCCATGTTGAAAAGTATATTCAAAATGGTTAGTTATTCTTCACAGAGTGTGCCAAAAGTAATGTTTAGTACAGTAATGTTTTTCACAAACATACTTAATGCCAAGTGAGATTATTTTGATCCAAAGGAATGATAAAACATCTTAGGGAAAAATATTTACAAAAATTATAATGTCTATAAATTGAAACTCAAATAATAACATATTTTTAAACATTAATTACGCGACTGCGATCTCACCTATTAGCTAAAGATTTTCATATTACATTTCCTATTGCCATTAGGTTATAGACTATAGTCTATGATGGTAAATCTAAATTGTCTATAAAAAGCCCATTGTTTGTTCTTTTAAAAACCCTTATATCAATTTTGGACGAAAACAGTGATGTTGGTTCGTATTTTGAAGAACAAAAAAAAAACGCTTTGTCCTAATTCACCGAATATCGGCGGTCAAAGGATGAATGCCTAAAATACTCTTCTCCGATCATACACATAAATAAGTTATTTTCATTTAACTAATTGACGATACGAGGAGGTTGTTTGTCTGATCTGATGGGCAGTGATATGTCAATCTAAAATCGGGACGCTAGGTAAGGATATGAAGAAGGTGCAGTTTTGTGTTTGTCGCATTGAGTAATAAAATATGTTTTACCTTAGTAATTTTTTTGATGGCAGCAACTTAGCATAAACACCAAGTTCTTCTAGAACCGTTGATAGAGAAGAGAACTTGTGGATGAAGACTCATATTAGTTACATTAAAACTTTGGGTTGCTCCCACAATACTCGGGTTAATAATGGAGCATAGGACTAGCTACTGTACTTAGTCCTTGTTCGGAATTAACGAATTTCGATGAAGTTGAAAAGTTTAATGATTTGGACACCTATGGAAAATAACCCTTTTGAGTATTCATAAAAGGGATAATACGGACTCCCGGATTCGGATCACACATTGTTAGTAAATGAGTAATACACATCGAACAGTAGTAATTACTATTGCGTGCGTTCATAACGTTACGAAAAGCGCACGTTATCTCCCGTAAGTTATTAAGATAAGCCGCGAGGGTTAAAGCTCGTTTATCTTATTGAGCGTATCGGATGAAATGGATAAATTAGGATGTACTCGATCCTGCTATCGACACTGCTGATGGACAGTTATAGATTAAAAATAATCCCGTAAATGAAATTAACTGCTACCTCTGTATGTACCACGATCGAGGGATGTGTTTAACGTAATAGAGCATATTAATGTTGCTTTAAAATTTCATGAAAAATCCTTGAAAATAAATGGAAAAGAATCCGATTCGTAAGTTTTTGAAATTATTAAACTTACCACCTCAGGTACGGTTACAGTGATTCGATAGTTGCAGTTGAGTTAAGGATCTTTAAGGAATTAGTAGGTTCGTTTCTTGAAGTTGTCCGAGTTACTCGTATATTGAATTTATTAAGCTGTTTGAAAACAACCTAGTTGTTGACGATTCAATTCGCTTGGTTACATAACATTCCATCGTATGTTTTGAATGTTAATTTTACTATACTATTCAATATTTTAAGGCTTACACTAAAACAATCTGGCAATCTTAAAAGTTTAGCTTTATTGGAGGCTAAGTTTTCTTTAAAACGTTTATCTTGGCACTGCTACCTATCATCCATTTATGCTGAAATTTTTTTTTTACAAATATAAAGAAATGATCAATAATTGTGATCTATAGTTTCAGAAGTATTTTTTATTCAATTTAATTTGGCTCGTAATTTAAGTTAATAATTAAAGACATATTTTTGTGCCTTTCGCTGTAACCGATCCGAATACTGGAGTAAAGAATCGTAATCATTTCAATTCAAATTAGCGCAACACTCTAATCGGCAAGACATATAACTGTCCTTTTCACACAGCTTTGTTATAAATAAGAAAAATATATAACTTTAGATTAAATTATACAACTGGTGCCCGATAATTCTCAACTTCGTACAATTTAAAACGTCAAAACGAATACGCGCGTGACTAACATTGAAATATTCAACTGTCGCGATTGAGCACGCCGCATGTGATGGCAGCCGAAATTGCAGCCGACGTTTAGTCATGCCCGGTACCCCGGCTTGTGTACGTTGAACCGTTAGGGCCGTGCCCGTACCGACTAAGGCACTACTATATCCGTGCATATTTCTGCAAAACTGTGAATACTTTTCGCTGTTTCGTTTCAGTTGCCTTCAGATTCAATTTCAAATTCTTTATTTGCTTTAAATGGTATTAGTAGGGGGAAGTAGTGTACCTACTAAAATGTTTACAACAGCATAATTTTTTTTTATATCATAGTTTATGTACTGGAAAATATCTTTAATTTAAATGATAAAAATAATACGTGTTCAACACTATTGCATGTTCTGAAGGGGTTAACAATTTAGAAACTTTGTAATGGCAAATTGGAAACGCGCTACTAGAGAATAACAAGAGGAAAACACACAAGATCCAAAGAAATAAATGCTAAATATACTTGAAAGTTATGCTCGTTCGAAGAAGAAAATGCATAATATCAACGAAAATCGTTATAACATCAAATAAGAATTGCAATAAATAGTTATTGTTTATATTTTTGGTTAATATATTAACAGAAGATAATGACAGAATTTCTGGCAGTATTTGTATTTGCAAATTTGGATATAATTTTATTTTTTTATTAATTTTATGTACACATATAATAAATATAGCAGCACATAAAAGTATAAACCATATGAATAATATACACTTATAATAAACAAATGATAAAATTGTAATATAACGACAATCGGAGGAATATCTCATATAGAAAAATAAAATCGGGCCTGAATATTAATCCGTGTTACTTTTTACTGTATATATACATTTATGCATAAAATTTTATTTAGCAAACTCTCTTATCTTCGGTCCACCTGTCTGAACGGTGTCCGTATACAGCTTTCGCGAAATAAATTACGCAAACAATTAAATATCGGCAATAATGCGAACATGGGGTGCGACAATTTGTCTAGACCGGTCCGAAGGGTATCGTGAATAGTATACAGGATGTCACGTGTTTATTAAATTTAATAAATGGTTTATTAAATTTGTGGAAACCTAAAAATATTAATACACCTTTATTTCTTTTTTGAAAATAAGATTGTTTTTAAATTTCTTTTATATTTTTTTCGCAATTGTTGATTTATAAAATTAAAATGTAGGCATAAAGTATTGACAATAAGACATGAAATAATTATTAAGTGCCGTAAGTGAATTTGTTCTTAGAAGAAAAGGGTGATTTTTAAAATATTAATTCAGGACTTTTATCTAGTAGTAGTATTATTCATCACTAGCCCAATAGGTATACTGTGATGTGAAGTTAGAAAAATTACTAGGTTAATTAAAATTAATAGGTATGATACTGATATACCATCTATTAAGAGAAAACTTATTCAAGCTCAAGAAAAGAGATTAAGCCAAAGACATAGTGAGGTATAATTTTACTTATTATATATATATTTTTAATCTGTTATAATATTTCCATTTGTGACGATGCATTTTTCTTAATTAAGTTTCTCAGCAATTTACCACAAACCGTAAATTAAAATAAATGGTAAAAATAAATTAAAAACACATCCTGTATAACAATGTCCTTTCGTAAACGCAATGCGTAGTTAATGTAATTATGAGGCTGTAGCGTAAACGCTCCTGACTCTGTGCGATTAAGGAATTGTCTCCAACCCAGAGGTTGGCAACAATTTTAAAATGTGCCTCGCTCTGAAATATCTCCGCAGGTTTGTATAATTTCAGTTGCAACTTAGATAATTTAATTAGCGAATTATAAAATTAATTTTTGTTGATATAAAATCCTCCGTAAACTCTTGGGTCAATGCACATAAAAATCGGTGCGGATGTCAATTTTTTTTCTATTATGCGCCCACACTTTACCTCATTTTTACCTGGTGATAAGTAATAATGAGGCCGTAGATGGTAAATCATGTTCGCCCAGAATACTTCTTGCTCTTACTTGTATAACTCCCGAAACACAGCAATATGCTGTTATGGCAGCAGATTGACATTAACGGTGATAGCTAACTAGGCACGTTCTAAAACACCCTTCAACTATTCAGACTCCAATACTTCTGTGGTCCGTGAATCAAAATCTGCATTAAAACGATAGCGGTAAACCAATACGCCACGGAGGCAGTCAAGGTAAGTGTTAAAAATATAATTATTGTATTGTATTGTGCCAAAAGTTGACAAGGAAAGCATCAAATTTGAAGTCAATACGTAACATTCATTGGCAAAAGTTAATGAAACTCACCCCTAGTCAACGGATCCACCCCACTTCAATCTCGAAACGTTAATTACTGCGTTGTGTGTGTATGTAAAAAACGTATGTAAGTAATTCATGTGTGCATATCATCTTTCAACTGTTTATATTTCTCGAAGTTTTTCTAAGGCACGGCATTATCTTTGATTTTGCGGAATCATTAAAAAACTACATTATTTTGTAATTATATACGTAAAGGAATCATATTCACATATTTAGTGTATGTCTTTTACTATCGAATTTAATCTTTGTCTACTTAGCCATTAAGAGTATATTAAATTTATGTAAATGACATAACACATAAATATTTTATGTAATTAACGAATCTACGGTTGCAACAGCGTAAGGTGCATTTAGCGGCGTTATGTGTTCGCATTAATGGTTTCCCTGCAGTGGGCAATTATTTACAGCAATGGACCAATTAATAACTGGAGGATCTTAACCGCCGACTGTGCACCACGAATGGGATAGCGCTGCTTCCAGTTACTAAATTACGTGGTAATAATTTGTTCCCGGAACACCGTACCGAAACGTGTACGATTATTGAAAAACGAAAACATACTGACATTTATTTTGCCTCAAAAACAGCATTGTTGTATTCCGGCAGACATGACGGGAGAAAAGTATTCTGGGCGAACACCCTTACCCTCAACCAACTCATTGTCATAAAACAACAGGTGAAATCGTGGTCAAATTTTAGCCCATAGCCGATAAAAGAAATCTTAATGACCTGTATATTGTAGCTGTGGTCGAGAAGTTATTGGTTACTTTAAATGGCTAGAGAGTATTGGGCTCGCTTCCTAGAATTTCTTTCTATGTATACATAAAAGCATCGGAAGCGCGGTGGTTAATTGTTTGTCTTCTAGAATGGATTGTCTGGTTCTGGTGGTAAAGTTTGGATGACGGTAGACTTAAAAATCCATGGCCAGCTACCATCAAATCAACCTGCCACTATAACGCATTTAGAATCACTGTTGGTGTGAATAATTTAAATTCTATAG